>APFE030108966.1:803-21933 GCA_000404065.3 Pinus taeda | reverse complement strand
TCAGGTTAATCCTTCTATTAAGAGGAAGACTCTTTTGCAACAGCAGCATGTCAAGGAGTTGAGGAAGTGTTTGGGTAAAATTGAATGCCCAGCAGGTGAAATTAAAGGGGAGTGTTGGAAATTATAATTTCCCCTGTGCGCAGGAGGCCAGGAGTTAAGGCACGGTCAGCAGTCAACGCAACTCAAAACGACTGCAGCAAACTTGAAACCGGTGGTAAGCCATCGCACCACCCTTCAGCGTAAAGCAGTTTCCGTGCAACGAGCTCTGATGCAATTTGGAGCTGACAACTGTCCAACAGTGACGCTCGCATGACATCAGCCTCAGGCCTCCATCGGAAGGTATCACACGGTCAGCTCACCCTATCCGATATCCGTCCGATTGAACATGTTTGCTGTCCGCCGTTTGATCTCCGGGAAAGTACTGCGCAGTTTAACCTGTCTGAAGTACATACGGCCTGTTAAAATTTAATAAGGCGTGCACCATCCCATACGCTAAATTAATTGCTGTCATATGTTTTGGTAAGGTTTTAATATTTCTTACGGCGGGAGTATGGGTAAGTTTTTTTAATATATGTTTTTAAAAAAAACGTTGACCATATTTTTTTATTATCGCACGGGGATTGAAAAATGAAATGTGTAATGTGTATTGCACATGCGAATAAAAAAAAGGATTAGAGTGCGCGGGAGCCGTTAGAACATACACAGGGATTGTCATACAGTGTGAGAAGTGGGTGTGCTATGTAATTTGCACATGGTAAAAAGATATGGTCCGCAGCACCAGTTAACAAAGAAAAGTAATGGCATATGAAAACAGTGTGACTCTTGCAGCGTGAAAGAAGAGCACGGGAAGTGAGTACAACAGTGCGGGTAAAATTTTTATTGTAATGTCATGTAATTTTGTGTGGCAGCAAGTAAAAACAGAGGGTCTGCAGAACCCGTAAAAACACAGAGATTAAATTTTGTATTGCAGGGAGGTATGCACAGAAGTGCATAAATATCTTTGGGGTTTGTAATGAAAAATGTTTTATGCAGCAAAGTAATTTTGCCTGTGCAGTGAATGTAAATGAAATATTTACACAGTGGTGTAAAATTTCATAAGAGGCAGAGTAATTTCTTTTGTAATGTTTTGGTGAATCCCTCTGAGTGAAAGAGGATGAATATGTCTCAGTAAATTCTCAGGTGAAAACAGAGTTTTGGTTTAATGTTGTTTTTGGTAAATCCCTCTCAGCTAAGAGGATGAATGTGTAACTGTGAATTTATTTTAATGAATGGAAATATTTTATGGTGGTGAAATACTCTGTTCTCAGCGTTTTTTTAAAAGGGTCCTCTGTGCAAAAGATCCTGGAGCAAAGGAAACAGAGCATTGACTCTGTGGTGTTTGTCTGGTTTTGATATTTTCCCATTGCAAACAAAAATACCCAACAATTAGGTCATTAATGACCGATTTTTCTGATCTCGGGCATTGATGCGCAGCCATTGGGAGGAAAGAGGCATTGGATGTGGAAGAGAGAATCCTGTCGCTGACATTGCTGTTACGTCCATGGGTCTTCGAATCTTGAGACTACACGGCTACAATGTATCCTCAGGTACTAAACGAAAATGTTGATGTAAAGAACTATATTTTGCCGGCAATAGCCAAGTCCTTGAATTTTTTCAGGCCGTTGACTTCTGAAGCCAACTTTGTTGGCAGATGTTTTAAGAACTTTTAGAGATGAGAATGGCGAGTTCTTCAGTTTCATGGGTCAAACAGAGAGAGGAGTAATAGACATGTTAAACCTCAATCGTTGCTCACACGTTGCATTTCCCGGAGAAACAGTCATGGAAGAAGCAAAACACTGTACCGAAAGGTATCTGTGGAACGCGTTGGAAGATGTGGATGCGTTAGACAAATGGGGTCTAAAAAAGAACATTCGGGGAGAGGTATATAATATTATTGCCGCCTCTTTTAACATCTCAGTCTTGCCGCCACCTAAACCTCACATGAATGAGTGTGTGTATATATATATGCGCAATTTTAATTGCAGGTGGAGTGCGCCCTCAGAAATCCATGGCTTAGGAGTCTCCGAAGGCTTGAGGCCAGAAGCTACATTGAACATTACGGGGGCAAACGATGTTTGGTTTGGTAAAACCATGCATATGTAAGATTGTAATATTTGTTTCCAATATAATACAGTTGAACCCAATATTGGTTATGGTATGCTAAATCGCAAACTATTTGTATTTTAATGTTTAATTGACTGGAGCAGGATGCCATATATTAACAACAGCAAATACTTGGAACTGGCCAAACTGGACTTCAATAATGTGCAGTCTATACACCAAAAGGAGCTTCGCGAGCTACGAAGGTGCTACTTGCTATTTATTTTTTACTTTTTTTTGGTTTAAATTCAGTGTTTCAATCAATTAAACCTCTTAAAACGTACTTAGGGTTTCTTTTCGATTCAATGTTTCTTTTATTCATGTAATTCTATCTTACGTACTGAAAGCTAAGCTAGTGTATATTGCATTGTTCAAAGGTGGTGGAAATCATCAGGTTTCGCAGAGCTCAATTTTACACGCGACCGTGTGGCTGAAATATTTTTCTCAATCGCGTCTTCTGTGTTTGAACCAGAGCTGGCTACGTGTAGAGCAGTTTATACGAAATCTACCATCTGCGCTGTCATTTTAGATGACCTATATGATGCGCATGGATCTGTAGAAGACATCAAGCTCTTCAATGAAGCAGTTAAAAGGTGGAGATTTAATTTCTAATTTGGATCTGAGAATAGATGAAATGAAAAAGATTCTATGATTATTGTCGCTCCTAAACACACGCCTATTCTTCGTCTTTGCTTTAGATGGGATCTGTTCCTGTTAGACCAAATGCCAGAACACATGAAAATATGCTTCATGGGTCTTTACAATTTGGTTAATGAAATAGCAGAAGAAGGGCGCAAGAGACAGGGTCATGATGTGCTAGGCTACATTCGATATTTAGTATGTAAATTAAACTTAATTACAAGTGTTTGATATTAAAGGAGCTTTTCAGTTTCCACAAAAATACGATTAAATACTGATTACGGACTTAAATTGGTCATATGATATATGTCAGTGGGAGATCCTGCTTGAAGCATACACGAAAGAAGCAGAATGGTCGGAAGCTGAGTATATGCCGTCCTTCCATGAATACATAGAGACCGCTAGTATCACACTCGTCCTGGTAACTATTGTTCCGATTAGTATTATTTTCACTGTAGAAGTTCTTACAGATCACATACTCTCCGAAGTTGATTATCGATCCAAATTTGCATATCTCATGGGGTTGACAGGTCGCTTGATAAACGATCTCAAAACTTACCAGGCAAGTTAATCTCTTATACTCAAATATTATAACCCCTGTCCTTAATCGGTTGTAATTTATTTGAACGGTTGCAAATTATGTGCAGGCTGAGAGAGCTAAAGGGGAGGTGGCTTCTGCCATACAGTGTTACATGGAGGACCATCCCGAATTGTCAGAGAAAGAAGCTGTGGAATATGTTTATAGTCTCATGGAAAACGCCCTCGCAGATTTGAAGTGCGAATTTCTGAAGACAAAAGAGGTGCCGGTCAATTGCAGAAGACTGGTTTTTGACAGTGCGAGATCAATGCAGCTGTTTTACAAGGAAGTAGACGGTTTCACACTTCCACATGAAACGGAAATTAAAGAGCATGTCAAAAAGATCCTCTTCGAACCAGTTGCGTAGAGTAAATTATTGAAACCAAGGCCCAGCCCTCTCATGTTCCGTTAACCGTGCAGTAACCGCCGCTTGCTCACGAGGTGTTATAATCATTTTATTTCCGTCTCTTTCGAATGCCAGCCATGTGTTATAATCGTTTTATTTCCCTCTCTTTCGAATGCCAGCCAGGCCAACGTGTTTTTGTTTTTCCCAATTCTTTAAGAATATTAAATTTCATTTTATGTTAAAAACTTGTTTATTAACCATATTTATATTAAAAACTTGTTTATTAATCATAGGCGTAGATGAGTGGAAAAAAAATATTTGTAAATAATTAGGTAACGAACCATTTTTATAATTGCAGTCCAAAGTTACCCTTGGTTTGTCGTGTCGATATTTGTAATTATTAACACCGAAAATCTAAGAGGTGCACATATTTTAAAACCAAAAATCTATTTTTATAATTGCAATCCAAAGTTGACCATTGGTTTATAGTGTAGATATTTGTAATTATTAACTTAGTTGTTTTTAGTGAGATTTTTTAGAAGTTTTTCTTGTGGGTTTTTCTGGTTTAATATCTCTACAATCCAGTAGGAATTTATTGGAATCAGGAGTTTGATGGGTAATCCTTTCACAATCCAAGTGCCCTAGGGGTTTTTCAGAATCCATATATGCAATCAAAAAATCAGTTTAAATAACACAAATCAAGATTTCACCCCAAAATTTTCTGCTAGATTCAGGCACCGTAAAGTCCAAAAAATCGCACTAAACAAAACTCCATTATTATTAACACCAAAAGTCTATGAGGTGTACATATTTTAAAACCAAAAATTCATTTTTATAATTGTAATCCAAAGTTGTCGATATTTGTAATTATTAACACAGAAAAGCACTGTAAAGTCCAAAAAATCGCACTAAAGACAACTCCATTATTATTAACACCAAAAGTCTATGAGGTGTACATATTTTAAAACCAAAAATTCATTTTTATAATTGTAATCCAAAGTTGTCGATATTTGTAATTATTAACACAGAAAAGCATTGTAAAGTCCAAAAAATCGCACTAAAGACAACTCCATTATTATTAACACCAAAAGTCTATGAGGTGTACATATTTTAAAACCAAAAATTCATTTTTATAATTGTAATCCAAAGTTGTCAATATTTGTAATTATTAACACAGAAAAGCACTGTAAAGTCCAAAAAATCGCACTAAAGACAACTCCATTATTATTAACACCAAAAGTCTATGAGGTGTACATATTTTAAAACCAAAAATTCATTTTTATAATTGTAATCCAAAGTTGTCGATATTTGTAATTATTAACACAGAAAAGCACTGTAAAGTCCGAAAAATCGCACTAAAGACAACTCCATTATTATTAACACCAAAAGTCTATGAGGTGTACATATTTTAAAACCAAAAATTCATTTTTATAATTGTAATCCAAAGTTGTCGATATTTGTAATTATTAACATAGAAAAGCACTGTAAAGTCCAAAAAATCGCACTAAAGACAACTCCATTATTATTAACACCAAAAGTCTATGAGGTGTACATATTTTAAAACCAAAAATTCATTTTTATAATTGTAATCCAAAGTTGTCAATATTTGTAATTATTAACACAGAAAAGCACTGTAAAGTCCAAAAAATCGCACTAAAGACAACTCCATTATTATTAACACCAAAAGTCTATGAGGTGTACATATTTTAAAACCAAAAATTCATTTTTATAATTGTAATCCAAAGTTGTCGATATTTGTAATTATTAACATAGAAAAGCACTGTAAAGTCCAAAAAATCGCACTAAAGACAACTCCATTATTATTAACACCAAAAGTCTATGAGGTGTACATATTTTAAAACCAAAAATTCATTTTTATAATTGTAATCCAAAGTTGTCGATATTTGTAATTATTAACACAGAAAAGCTAGGAGGTGCAAATATTTTAAAATCAATGTATAATGAAAATTTTCATTTTTGACCAAATTAATTTTCAGTTTTAGACCAAATTAATTTTCAGTGTGAAACATTATGTGTTACAAAATATTTGGTTCAATGTGTGTTGTATATATTGTTTATTTGGGTGTGATACCTAGTTTGTGGAAGGGTGATAGATCCTAGATGGATTTGTCACCTCTTAGGAGATTGTGCACTCCCTAAAGCATCATAAACTCCTTGGCATGATGATAAAACTGGACCTCTCCAAACCCTATGACCGCACAAACTGGAATTATCTCAAAAATATTCTTAAGGCCTTCGGGTTTGATCAGAGATCGATTAATTAGGTCTCGGCTATGATGTCCTCCCCTTTGTACTCCATTCTCCTCAATGGATCCCCCACTTGAACCTTTAATCCCTCACGTGGCCTACGCCAAGGAAATCTCATCTCTTTGTTCCTCTTCATCATTGCAACGGAAGATATAGGTTCTTATCTCAATTCAAAAGCCAGGACCTCTCAGCTCATGGGACTGAGGCTATGGGGAAATGACCTCCCTATCACTCACCAGCAATTTGTGGATGATATCATGCTTTTCTACCATGTATCACTACGAGAACCCTGTCGAATGAAAGAAATCCTTTTAACCTTTATGGATTCTTTAGGGACTATGATAAATAATGACAAATATTACATCTTCTTCTTCAATACCCCGGGGACCATCTAAACTTATCTTGCTTGGGTTCTTGATTTTGGCATTGGTTCTCTCCCCTCCAAATATCTTGCAACGCCTCTGTCACTAAATTCCTTAAAAACCTCTTGCTCGCAATCTCTGCCCCCAAAAATCAGTGGGAAACTCAATAGTTGGGCCTTCAGATTCTTAAATCTGGTTGGTTGCACGGTCCTCCTCTAATTTGTTCTCTAAGCTATTCCGATCCACCAGCTCTCAAGGATGGCAGCCCCAAAGACCTCCTACATAAAGATGGTGGACACTTTTAAAAAGTTCTTATGGGGAGGATCCCAACAAGTTAAAAAGTGGGCATTGATATCATGACCCAACCTAACTAAGGCTAATATGGAAGGAGGTATGGGTCTCCGTGATCCCTATACTCTAAATCAAATTACTGGAGCCAAACTATGGTGGCGTTGGATAGGAGGTGGCCTTGACCTTTGGAAACAAATCTCGACACAAAAATATAACATGCCAACTCGAAACGAAGATATCCTCAGATAGCATGACCCCCTGAAAGGTTCTGCAATCTAGAATACGGTAGCCCAAAATAAAGACCTCATATAGAAACATGTCTTCTCGGAGATCATAAATGGGAAAAAGACTTTGTTTTGACAAGATTCATGGTAGTAGCGAGACAAACTATTTTGGATACAAGACCTAAGTGACCTTTTTTGGACACCACTGGCAAGAACTTCCATACAATGGATCAATATTAGAAAGAAGACTCGTCGAGGGAAGGATGGAGGAAGTGGAAGGAATGCATGGAATAGCCACAGGCCCCTGGTTCAAATCAATGGAACCAGTTAGACAACAAATTAGAATCTATGAAGTTCTTTGTCCTAAATGGACTAGACATCCTAAGATGGGGCTACACCATAAAGGGCAATTTTACCATTAAGGAGGCTTATGACCTCAGGGCAGGATGAAAGCAGGGGCACCACAATCTCATTTGGAAAAAGATATGGAAAGGAGGTTGGTGGCTAAAGGTGGCATATTTCTTATGGCTTGTTCGTAGGGTAGAATACTTACTTGGGATCAACTACAAAAAAGGGGTATCTATGGGACTTCATCTTGTATCCTCTGTAACCACCAAAATTGGGACCTGGAACACATGCTAAATTCTTGTTCCTTTGTAGAGAAAAATGGCAATAGGTGGATGATATTTTTGGAAGAATGGATTGAGAGAAACAAAGAATTCGAGAAACTATCCTCATATGGCAAACTGGACCCTTCTCTAGCCCATTCCTCAACAGAGCTTGGGGGCTCGCCTTAGGGTTTATTGTATGGGCTATATGGAAAGAATGGAATCAAAAAATCTTTAAGAATCAACCTTTTCCTCATGAAGTTGTTTTGGAAGGGATCATCCAAAACATCCAAGAAATAATCTTGGTGGAGAAATGGCATCCTGACGACTGGAAAGTAGCTTCCCATAAGGCTAGAATTCTTCATCGTCTGAACTTATCACTAGAGATGATTGCCCCAACCTCCTGGAAGCTTATCACAAGGGGAGTGGACTCTCTCAATCATTTCACCATACCCCACCAAACCAAAACAATAAATGGTTGCAACCCATCTTCCTCCTCTCCATGGAGGAACGACATGAAAAAATACCCAAGGAATCCCATCATATGTCCTTATGTGCAATAGGAATATGAATTTGGCTATAAGAGCTAAGAATTATGAGACTCCTGTGAGCAGTTCTTCGTCTGAGGAATATTTCATATCCACTACTATCGTTGAACCTCTCCAAATATATAATACTTTAGAGACAATGATTCACACACCTAAGTGTGTCCTTTATCAATTAACGCACAATCCTAATGCTAGGTTTCCCAACATTATAGTATCATTAAGGATTTATCCCAAACATTATGTGCCATGTCTAGTTTGGAGGTTTTGCAAGGTTTCCCTATGAAACATAGGGACTTGTTTGCTGCTATTGGAGGGCTTGATGCCTCAAAGTATAACCTTATTATGTTTTACATCAATGTAAGTAGGTATTGGTTATCCCATCAAGTCACGTTTCAAATCTCAATTTGTTTCCTTAATATGGATATTTACCACACTCTTCTGGATGAAGGCCCCTCCACTTATATCATGGCATTTTCATGTTGGAAATCTATCAATTCTCCAACACTCATGTAGTCAACTACAACACTCCAAGTCTTTGACATCCATAACTTTTTACATAAAGGAGTTCTCCATGCATTTTCCATTGAGGTTGGGGGGGAAACCATTGTATTTGATGCCATGGTTGAATATAATTTTCGCCTTGTACATAGCTCGTTTTATGCTATTATTGTTGTTGTGTCATTAGTCTTTCACATTGTTTGCTTTCTACATGGACTAAAGATAGTTACAATTGATCAACTCGCTTACCGCGTGATGACTATGACAACCACTGTAAGCACTACACTGTCATTTGTTGGTAACAAGCCTTCATGATATGAAAATGTCAATGTGGGCCTCTTCAAGAACTCATCTTTAATGGGAAGTTTTCCAATTCCACCACCATATATTTCTTCTATCACTATTTCTCCTATGGAAATGATCTCTTCATTCCCAGTGGATCACATCAGTCTGATAACTCTTGGTTGCTTCCATATGCTTTGGATTTAGACTCATATTGTGAGCACATGCTACTTCTATTGGATGATATTTCATCTTTTATGGTCGTGTCAACACCTCTTCATTCTAATTAGAAACTCTATCTTAATATGGAATGTGATCAAGATGCTTCTCCCACATGCATTGTCACTCCTATTTCACATGACTCCCATTTGGTCAATTTTCCTTCACAATAGGTCATATTGGAGGTCAGAGATTCAATTTTTAATCCAAGGGAGGATATGTCTCATGACGCCTCTATCCCCAATATATAGGTTTTATATCTTCGAAAAAAAATTATTGAATTGGGTCAAGGGGTGTTTCCTAGGTCATCTAATAAAGTGCCACCCTTGGACTAAATCAAGCTTAAGATTTGAAGTATTGAACTTTCCACTAAATTATCGAATATACCCCCCACTTCCAATTGATGATTGTCTTGTGCCTCCATTATTTCTTTATATATATCATCAAGGAGTTGTAATATCTCATGAGTCCACTAAATCTTTATGTCCTTAGGTAGTTCCTAATAATGATATGGTTTTAGTATTTTAATGGAATAATGAACCTTTAGAAATGGTGTAATTCAACTTTATGTGGCATGGATCTAGTATGGTTTTCCATATGATGTTGACAATGGCCTATGAGTTCATACAAGTCCATAAGAGTCCTTTGCCTATTCCCAATATTTGGCACTACATAACCTAACCCGTTAGACTACATTGCACCTTGTACATATGTATTTTAGCTTTGGTTTTGTGTATGATGTGAGTGATTTTTATATTTGCATGTGGGTTGTTTTGGTTTGATGCTTGTCACAATTCATGATTAATTTTCCTTTGTCAACCACATACTATTGGCTTGTCATAGCAACTCCCATGATGAGACCAATTTGTTACATATGTTATTGCTCTAGGCATGTTAGTATTTGTCACAATATTTATACAAGCATGCATGTTTACAAAACATCAATTTTAGATCACGTCATTTGAAATCATAGTAAAAATCAAGCTCAACATAGATAGTACATCATATGCAAAAAACCAAAATAAATATAAAACTCAAAAATATAAAACATAGTCCTATTTTTACCTGATCCATGTTTTAATTTTTTTCATTATGTGAATTAAGCATGGGTTTAGTCATTATGGATGGTTCTTATAGGATAGAGTATTTTTTTTTTTATTACGACATATGATGGATATTAGGTGTGTATTGTTTACCTCAACACGTAGTAATAAGTCTTTCCCTACTTTTTCCAAGGCATTAATGACCATCTAAGTCATCTACATTACGCCTTAGGTCTAATCCCACTGGGTTGTGAAATTAACCTTTCTTTATTTTCATGTTGCAACTTATGTGATAGAGCCTTCCTCTCCATGGATACCCTAGCTTAGCACCTGTTTGCTATTTTGGTGTCCATGTTGTACTTTTTGGGAAGCCCAAAATTCCTTCTTTAGATCCACCATGACTTTGAAATTGAGCCTCATGTTATCTCTTTTCTACAATATTAGAGCCATATCCTGAGGAGGATTCCAAAACACTTTTTAATTACCTTGTGATTAGTTTGACATATTTCCTTGCTCACTTATGCATCATGATCTACTATTGTTTTCCCTTTCTTAACTTACTATGATTCCATGCACATTGCCATTGGACTCACTGTTAGCTTTTGCTTAGTGTTTCCTACCCTTGATAGTGAGATCATTGTGGAAAATGTATATCATTTTCAATCCCCTTTTCTTCATCTTGCTTAGGGAATCCCTATCAACTTAGAGCAATTTTCTACCTTCTATGCCATTTGTTTCTCTAGGACAAGCTTCCTTTTCATTCTTTGCATGCTTTTTAAATATTCAAGGATGATGAGATTATTATTCTCTCTTTTTGTACCTCATTAAATAATTAGAAGAATAATAAACATCCTTTAACCTCTTTTTTGGGCTCATTAAAATGGAAAAGACACCTTGTATCAAGAATACTACTACCTCTTCTTCTAGCTAATTAAATAATGAAGTAGAGACACTATTGATTAAAATAATATTTTTGGCTAGTGAGAACTAAATGAAACAAACACGATAAAGATTACTTATCTTCTCTTTTGTGCTCATTAAAAATGGAAGCATTAGTTGTGTCACCCTTGAACATGGTGCTTATTTTCATAAGTATCTCATATATGGGTTTTAGCTTACCTAGGAGATATACCTTACATATGGTTCCTTTTACTCCTTTGACTGGTTACTCTTCTAGTGTTTTTTTAGCATGCTTTAACACCTCCTACATTGTTGCATGATATCTCATTATATTCATTAGTCAATGTTTCCAACTCACTTTTCTTGCATGCCGCTATATGCTTAGGGATGTTGCATGCCTCTGCATTCCTTGTTGATATTTTGTGTTGGTCATCCTCACGTTAGCTATACTTCGTGATTTCATCTATTCAAATCATCTCTTATTTTTGTGTGTGTTGATTTCTTAGGGATACATCAAGGGCCTCCTTCGACTCATATCCTATTACTAATACCAACTCATAATCTAGGATTGGGATCTAGAAACCAATGATACCTTGGAGCTTGTAGTCCTCAGTGGTAGTATTCCTTGCAATTGATAGTGGGTTTTCCTTATTGATACTTGATTGGTCAAGTCCATGATTTTTTTACATCATCTCATCTATGAATAATAAATGGATTATTCTAGGTACCTTAGGGTCCATTTTCATTGGTGGTGGGTTTCCTCACATATATCAATGATATATCTTAATGACTAGTGAGCATGGTCAACGTCAACTCATTTATTCACATGATCTAGATTTGTATCAACATGTTTGGGATGGATACCTTGGGCATAGGGACATATCACTCTTATACGACATCACTTCTAATATTTAATGGAGTTTGTACTATATTATGTACTTTGATAAAAACTTAGGGACACAACTTCTTCTATGTGCCCAAAGTCCTATTGATGTATGTTGTGACATAGATCCAAATTGTATTTGTTGTTGTCTATGATATCTTTATTTATTGCATGGATCCACTATGTATTTCTTTGTGAACATGGTCTAGTATTGCAAGGCATGGATATGGGCTACATATTTTCAACATGCATGTTAAGTTATTTTTTATACTAAGCATGGGTATTCTTAACTCAACGATGATTTATCTATGATTTAGATATGGCTATCAGGTTTGATCTGATATGATTCCTTAATTCATGACTCCTTCCTTACATTTGCATCCCTAGTTGTAATGTCTTTCAACCATCAATTTATCTTTTGACCTCATGTGTTAGGGGTCATCTCCTATAACCCTATTTTCCACTTGTGTTGAGAGATACCTTATCTTAGCTCACATAAATTGTAAACTAAAGTGCATCCCCTTTCACCCTTGATTTTTCTCATAGAGATGCCTCATCACCCTTGGTTCTTGATCAACATGGGTATCATCGCTCCATCTTAGCGTACATCCTACTCCTACTATGACATTTTTAGACCATCGATGATGTCTTTGTTCCTAAAGTGATGATCGCTCAAGTTATAAAATTTAGATTTTCCATCATGACTAGATAGAGTGAAGGTATCATGCCTTGACTTAGGGTAAATTATTAGAGAAGTTTCCTAACTCCTCTCAACCCTAGCTAACTAGATACATCCTCCAAAATCTAGGGAGAACTTATATAACTGAACCCTCTCAAGGGTGGCGAAAAAAGGAGAGATTGTATATTGTACTATCATGCTGAAGAATGGTCACCAATAGGCCTTTCCCTGCTACATGGGTGAGTCCAATCTATGTTTGTGGCTCAAGGAAGGGTTAGAACCAAGGAATCATAGAGGAATATTTTAATTCCAGTGATTTTACTTGCTGTAATATACATTTATATGTATTGTCATATTGTTTGCCCCTTTTAAACATGTCTTGATAATGCGTTCTATTATTGACTCGAAACATTGACATTAAAAATGAATACTAAAGATAACAATCTAGATGTTCTTTCTTCAAATTTCAACCATGGAAACATACAATAAGTGACTCTTACATGTCATTGTATATGAGATCATGATATGAATTTATATGTTATGATGTATTTCTTCTAGGCATGCTTGGTGTCCTTCTATTAGGGGCATATAATCACCATTGTTTGTCTATGATTGTGTGTAGGTGACAAGTTCCAAGTGCTAAAGTGAGATCTCTGGATGAAGAGTAAGAGTTTTGGCCACTTAATCGAGTCCATTGTTTACACTGACATGCGAGGATAACCACTTGCATATTCCCTTCCATTATTTCTATTTTTATATGGAAGGCTTTTATAAATATCTAGGCAAGACTTGTTTATATTTAAAATTACAGTCTCATAGATTGTGAGGTAAAATCTACAAGGCAACGATCCCCTTCCTCTAGTGTAAAAATTGTGCAAAACTTTGCAAATTTTTATTGGTATATTGGCCATGGGAAAGCTTGAATGGGAAAAAAATGGTAAAACTCCCATAAGTAAGCCTAGAAATGGAGTTAACAAGGCATTCTACCATCGCCTCAAGGTCTCCAATGTCAAGAAAAGCACTTCAAATTGTGAGTTGTGAATACATAGTATATATAATTATTGATTAATTATAAATCTCATGGAGAAATTTTCTATTAATGATCAATTTGTATACATGTTTAGAGTTCTTATATTGATTATGTGGGAATCTAGGTTCCATTCAAAAAAAATATGTAAATATGTTGTGTAACACATCAGGCACATCGATGAATAATTGAGTCTATAACGGTGGATTACTTTTTATGTATTATTGTTACAAAAGTAAAAATTAATGAAGTTTGCACCTCCCATAGTATTGTAAAAAGACAGTTGTTTGCACAAAGGGAAATGATGATATGTGCCACCCCTTCGCTATAATTATGCTCAAGAAATGGAACTAGTGTACAATGTTATCAATATCGATAGACAAGATTCTTGCATATTTATTTTCCCTGTTGGTTTAGTTTTTATTTTAAACTTTTTATTGTTATGTCACTATATAGCAGTGAAATATATAATCCATGGTTTTGTATTAATTATATAAATATATAAAAAATTGCAAAAAGATTCCATAGAGTTTCCATAGTTCACCTTAGGTTTTTATTTTTCCAAGAAGATCTAAGCATAACTGCCATATTACAGCTACAGAGCCTAATGGAACAACGAGATTTATGATAGAGGAAGGTAAAAAGTACACACAAAAAAAGTAATCTTTATTTTATTGTTTTGTTGTACAAGGTGAACTCCCACTGGCATTGTAACAGAGTAGTTCAGAGTTGAAGTGGAGTGATGCAACTAATCAATACAGACTCACCGACCTTCTAAGTGCTACTACAAAAGCTAGTATTGCTTCGAGGGGAGCTAAATGGTTAGTTCTTCATCTTCCTGAAGCTTATTTTTAGTGAAATTAGCTACACTTGCTTAATGTTTCAACTTTACAAGAGATTTATGCTCAACGCATTATTTTCAGTCCTCACTGGTTGGAATGGATGATTTTTAATCACCATGTTCCCAATTATAGTAAAAAATCCAAAAAAAAGCATTTCCTCTGCATGAACTGTGTATGAACTCAGCTTGTGATAGAGAAAATGAACTCGAGAATGGATTTTTTTTTAAAATTTAAATGACTGCATTTGTAATGAAATATTTTAAAACAAGATCGAAGAGACTGAGCAGAGTTATAGGTAGGAGAAAAAAAATCTTTGTAGTTCCACTTTCCACTAGATGAACAATCATATATATATGTGTGTGTGTGTGTATAAACATTTGTCAAAGTCCATAGTATCACAAAAAGATAGCATTCTGTAACCCCACGCAGGTCTGAGGCATAGAGCTTTCAAAAACCATCCATAACAGTCCTCATACAATCGACACAGGCCAAGGAGGGTTCCACACAACCCAGAACAAACCAAACTAAGTAGAGACTGAAGCATTACCAACAGCCAGAGACGGGATACATAAACATTTTCCCAAATTCATAAACAAAAGTTACAACAGAGGACACGGTGCACAGGAGGCCACCTATCGATAGATCAACTAAGACCGAGAACAGACAGAGGCATAACCTAACTGCCACCAAAAAAATATATATGACCGCATAGCATAAACAGGAAGGACCCTACCTGGTTTGCGTAAAGCCGAACCAGAAGGACGAAGACCCCAACATTTTCCCCAAAGTCCAAAACCTTGCAACCACTGTGACGAGGGCCGAGTACTTGCACAGGAAAATAAAGAATTAGTGAGGCAGCCTAACCATAAACCCATGATAAAGAACAAAGAGAGGGTAGGATGAATACCCACAGTGGATACCTGAAGAGGAGGCCGGGCTCCATAGCCGAGCCACAAAATTGAGACCCAACAGAGCATAAACCACGGCCACAGAGCCACAAGACCACCGTCTATTCACCAGGAGCAAAGCTGTCAGCGAAAGTAAAAGGAAACGGAGAATTGAAATCGGAGCAGAGGAATTACCTCGAGTAGAAGCCATCACTGGGAGAGTAGGGCAGAGGGCCTAGTAAAACAATGCAACCACTGAAACAGTTAAAAATAGTGCCATCAACCTGGTAAAATCAAATATCCATAAACAATTACAGAGAAGCCAAGGTGTACCCAGGGCGACCACAGAGCCCAAAAACTCCTCGAAAAACCATGCAAGAAGCAACCACCAGGTCCAATGAAACACCATCACACAGTTAACAAAACGGTAGAGGACCAGAGCCAAAGAAGGACCCAGAAGACAGTGGGAGGCAGAGCACCATCCTTTTCTTGCAGAACGAAACAAGTAAGAATGCAGGGGAGCAGAACCAAAACCGGCTGAAACATAACCAACTCAACCACAACAGACCACGCCATAGAGCTGTGTCACACAGACTGAGACCACCTTGGGACGGAGGATAATTTATTGCCCATTAAAACCTTACCTAAAATCCCAAGAAAATACGAAAGTGGGAAATGTTATATTCGCTACATCGACATAAGATTACTCTGAGTACTTGTTGAATGATAATTCTATGTTGAGAAGAGAACTTGTTGCGGTGAAGAAACAAGCAAAACATCTTGCACTGGATAACTAGCGGTTGTCATCACCAAACAACAACATTGTAGAATGGAATTCAACCATACAAGAATAATTGGGGCCAATGGAGGATACATGGTTTAACTATATGATGATATGATACTTATACATTTGGTCATGGCTCCTCTCATTAGCATTCAAAAGAACGCAGAGGAAGTAGTGAAACTCTTGAAGCCAACAAACATAGGAGTTGACCAGATGCAAGAGTGGATTCCCAAATATCTAGATGCTTTGCCACATTTGGAAAAAAGGGATAAAGTTGTTGCAGAATTAGATATGTTTTAATTAAAACTCAACCTATAGAATTACTTGAATTTTGGAGCACAGTTGGTTAGCAATATGGTTGCGTAAAATCGAATGCATAATGGGTTTGAGTCTCTAACACAAAAACAGGGATTCCTGCCATCAGATCTCTTAAAGCAATCATAGGTAGAGAAGTCATGTTCTAGGAGATAAGGAAATATATTGAACAAATTAAGAAGGAAACAAAATGGGAAGGCTTGGAGGTAACCAAAGACATCATTTTGCAGTACGTCTTTACATAAGTCAAAGCACACATGAAGCTCTCATGTGGAATAATGTACATTCAAGCTCCAAGAACATACTCAAAGAGGTGATCGAGGTGAAGATGCATTAAAAAGGGGAATTACCAATTTAGCTCAAATCCATCACAAAGAAGTTTAGAGAATGACACATTTACATTACAAATGAACTCCACGAGGAAGCAAATGATTTATCCATTTGGTGAGTCCTTGTCCCATTGTGAGTTTTATCTTATTAGGCCATCGTCTCATTTGTAAATTGTCTTATGTAATAAATTTTATGTAATAAAGTCCAAGGGACACAAGTGGAATATGAAATGACACACATTGGAATGCAAAGAGTGAATGGAATATGAACATTCATAGAAGTCAAAGAGCCAAGAGGAAACTCAAAGGTCATTGTCAATTTTTATAAATAGCTCCTCATAATTCAAGCAAAGGGATTTTGGAAAGATTTAGATTCTAGAGGTCTTGACTTGGCTTCTCTTGTAAGACATAGGAGATAGATCATTCTTTGGAGAAGAAAGTCGTAGCTTTGTGTTCCACTATTGGATATACTTTTTCATTCATGTAATAGTTTGCTTGGGATCTTACACTTTTAATCATAAACTCAATGAGTCAACATTTCTTCATACATGCATCATAGATGTAGTTAGCATATTCTGGTTATGTTTATGGTATATGTTGTGTTATTTACATGCTAAGTTATTGAACTAATTCGTTGATTAGTTATGGAGATTATTGAATGAATGTTGTTATGCTTTAACGATTGTTGTTTCTTATGTGGAATGATCTGCAGGTACACAACAAGTCTTTCTCTTTAATCCCAAGTCCCCCTTTAGGATAGTACTATTACTTTTCTAGCCCGTGGCTCGTTTCCCTCACTAGCCATCAAAGTCTCTCTCATATACCTTACATTGGATGTCTCACAAAGCTCACATTCTTGCTTCCCCAAAGTAGTGTGTGTTGCCTTGTGTTGTTTGGTACCCAAGACATATCTTTAAATCATTCCAACGATGGTCATACCATATGAATGGATGGGACTCCTACACAAAAAAGTATGAGGTCTCATTAGGACTTCACATTGGGGCTATCCCCTTACAATGTTGGCGACATTCAACATCATCAACACATAACTATAAGGAAGACCATTATATGGCTATAACATCGATTACACCAAGAGGGTACATAAGAAGAACCACATAATTATATTCCCAAAAGAAAAATTATGATTAAAGGGTGAAATAAGAGGATTCAAAATATTATAACAACATCAAGTTAACCAAAAACATTTATTGCAAGAAATGAATGGTTTTCATACAATGAGTGTGAGATAAACACCGTATTTTATGTAGACTAATCCAACATGGTTGTATGATTATGTTTGATGACATTTACCCTTCTGAAAATAGAATTTGCTTCTATGGTGCAGTTATTCACATTATTAAAAAAAATTGTTTTATGGAATATTGATGCGTTAATAAAATGTATTTATTATGAGAGATGTTACAAGTGGTATCAGAGCCCACACCTAAAACTAAGGTCTTTGGCCAACTATGTTTCTAGAATTATCTAACACCAATAATTGTTGATCTTGCACACTTAAGAAAAAGGAAGGTTGAATAGAAAGAAGGTATTATGGGAGAACCTCTTTAGGAAGCTCGCATTTGTGAAGATGAGATTTATGTACACTTGGGGCCTCAAGCCTAGGTCTTTAATAAGGAATTGTTGGAAAGGATGAAAAATATGAAAACTCAAATATCAAACCTTTGTGTCAATCATGAGTGACTAGTAAAAACTAGTGTTGAGTAAGAATAGATAATCAAGAATTTAACAGATAAAACAAATTCCAAAACTATGGACACAATGAAAGAATATGAAAATAAGGAAGAAAACCATAAATGGAAAGTAATGGAGGAAGAAGGGGAAATTCAGAAAGGAAGAGTTGAAGAAGAATAATACAACTCATCCAAAATTCAAGTGAAGCTTGAAAAGAAACCTAAAGTGAAGTTACATGTAGAATTTCAAAAGCTCAAACCCCCAATGTATGATGGAAATCTAAGGAAGTGACAAATTTTTGGTTGCTAAAAATAAATCAGTATCTTCAAGTTTATGACTATACCACAAAATTGAAGGAAACTTTGGCTACCTAACAACTATAAGGGAAAGCAACCTTATAGTGGGAAAAAGTTTGAACAATTCATAACATGGACAGAATGTAAGTTAAATGGGAGGAATTCCAATGATTATTCAGAGAAAAGTATCTAAACAAATGATACTTTGATGATAGGGAAAAGGAGTTTTACAATTTGAAACTAGGACAACTCGAAATGGAGGAATTGGTAACCAAAATTATGCATTTTTTATGTTACGTGCCCTAAAGAAAGGACGAGAAGGCCCAAAATTCAATGGTTCTTAAGCTTCCTTCCACTCTCCTTCAAGGAAAGGATTGAGTATGATAACCCAAGAAAATGGATGAGGTTATTCAAGAGGTGAGGATTTTCTATCAACAATCTAAACAGAAGAATGATAACACAAAATCTTGGCTTAAAAAAATGAAGAATGGTAAATACAAAATAGTAAATTGGGAAAGAGAAGGAAATTTAAGCAAGGTGGTGAAGGCGGAAAAAATCACAATTTACGCAATAATAACGGACAACCCTCTGAAATCACAAGTGGAAAACCAAATTGAGTCCATGTAGACTGAAACCAGTAAAGGACCTAATGGGAAAGAGAGAGAGCCACTAAAATGTTGGGGTTGCGGTGAACCCCATCTCTTATGCAATTTCCCTTACGATACCAAATTAGTTCAACACATTCAAAATGTCAATCAGGTCTCCACTATGAATGACATAGCGAGGAATAATTATCGCATCAGCACAACCTTGGAGGAGCGCTAGGTGGAGCACCAATCCATTGTGGTGGAAGTAGAAGGTACTATCCATGACCAACCTGTTTCAATATTAATTGATCCTGGCGCTAGAATAAGTTATGTTAGCCCTAAAATGGTAGAAAATTGTAAATTAGTCACAGAAAATATATAAAAATCCCTAGATGGTTCAACTAGCTACGAGTGCATAATGAAGGGTCACTAGCTGGATTAAAGCTTTTCCACTAGGATTAGATGGAAAATTTAATATTTTCAATTTAAATATCTTACCATTAGGCTCATACGATGTCTTGATAGGATTAGACTGGATGGTAAGTCATAAAGCACTTGTTAACTGTACTGAGGGAACATTTACCTGTATGTTTGATAGTAGTGAAATTCAATTTATTAAGGGTATTCACATACATGTTTCATTACGTCAAATAGTAACATTATAGTTAAGGAAAGAAGCTAGAAAAGGGTGCCAACTCTTTGCGATTAATATGTATTCCCAGATGAGATCCCAAGATTTCCCCCCAAAAGAGAGATAAATTTATCTATAAAGCTAGTACCTAGAGTTGAACTAGTATCCAAAGCTCCTTACTGAATGACAATCTGAGAACTCATGAAATTAAAAATTCAGTGTCAAGAATTATTGCCAAAATGGTATAGTAGGCCTAGTGTGTTTCCATTGGGTTCACTGGTCCTTTTCATTAAGAAGAAGGTTGGAACATTCAAGTTGTGTATAGACTATCATCAACTGAATAAGTTGACAATAAAAGGAAATACCCTTTACCCCATATTGATGATCTTTTTGACCAAGTTTATGGGGAAACTGTTTCTCCAAAATAGATTGTAGATCCAAGTATCATCAACCAAGGATCAAAGAAGACGATATATCGAAAAGAACATTCAAAACCCACTATGGACACCATGATTTTACCGTGTTATCTTTCGGGCTCACGAATGCACCAACAACTTTCATGTGCTTAATGAATGATATATTCAACAATTTTTTGGACAACATTGTATTAGTTTTCATCATTGAAATATCGGTATACTCTAAGACCATGAAAGAACACATGAATCATTCGGATTTAGTGCTACAAACCTTGGAGGAAAACCAACTATATGCAAAGTTCAGTAAATATTTAAGGATAAGACACAGTATTTGGGCCATGTGATTTCAAAAGAAGGTAGTTGTGGATCCCTAGAAGGTGAAGGCCGTCCTTGAATGGATAGTACCAAAGGACATGGATGATATAAGATCCTTAATGAGGATAATTGGTTATTATTGTAGGTTTACAAAGAGATTCTCTAAGTTGGCACATCTTATAACCTCCCTATAGAAAGGAGAGTGTTACACTGAAATTTGTCACCATGACTATCCGCAGTTAATATGGCTCCATCAATAGTCATATTATCCTCCTTGTCAAGCCTCATACCTCTGCTCTTCATGTCAAACTTCAAAAAGAGAGAAAGTCAATTAAAAACATGTTTATCTTTGGGTACACAGGTTCTCTCTACCTTGCCTGTGTGTACGCACTCCAAACACACTGTGCCTGCGTACTTGTACGCTCTGTAAGCCAAAGGATGGGTGCGTACCCCTGTAAAGGTCAAAAGGTGTGAGTTTCATCTTTAAAAAGTTACTTGTGGTC
>APFE030108964.1:0-15140 GCA_000404065.3 Pinus taeda | reverse complement strand
GATTGTTGCTAGACCCCCTTTGGGCTAGTAGGGATCGCCTCTATCCGTAGAGGGGATTTACCTCTCCAACAACAACTGTAATTCATTTATTGGAAAATGCTTGAAATATAAAGGGATCTGAGTTGTAGATCTTGACTCTATTGACAATGGTGTTTCCAAACATCTTGGCTACCTACTCCGATGATGGCAAATTGTTCCCTTCCATTCCATACTTTACGCTAATTCCAGGGTTTGGTTGTGGTGATGCCTCCAACTCATTTTCCCCTGTAATGTGCAATACCAATCAACACACAACCATAACCCACATTAACCTAATCCTAGAAAAATACTCTAATGACAATGGTGTTTCCAAGCATCTTAGCTATCTGCTCCAGTGATGGCAAATTGTTCCCTTTTGTTCCATACTTTACACCAATTCTAGGGTTTGGTTGTGGTGATGCCTCTGACTCATTTTCCCTTGCAATGTGCAATACGAAACAACATACAATCATAACCCACATTAACCCAATCCTGGAAAAAGACTTAAACCATTTACTTCAACTCTAAGTTATACGTATTACAAAATTTAGTGCTCCTTGTTGGGAGCTATTTCAAGTTTGCAATGTGGCCATCAATTAAACAACGAACCTGAAAAATGATGAAAGTGTAGGCTTAGCAAGAATCCTAAGGAAGAAAAAATTATATATAACACTTACAATATGAGTCAGCCCAAATTGTTACATGTGCCTTGGAATCGAAGGCGAATATAACCTTCTGAAACGTCATGTGGAAAACCTAAAAAAAAATAAGTGATACCACTATGTAACAAATGCCAAGATACAATACAAAATTCACAAAGAAATCTTGATTCTTACCTGACCAGAGAATTCAACCTGTAGTGGCAGAGCTCAAGTGAGACCGGCGGCAAGCCAAAAAGAAAAAACGTTGTTGCGGTGAGGGTTTAATAACCCTTTTTTCCAACTACCTTATTCATCAAAGGGTTGAACAAATCTAATGGCACGTAGTGATGACAAGTATTTGAGGGAATGCCTTATAGCGTAAATATTACAGTGTAAATATTATAATTGTGGAAGGCTTCTTATTTCAACTTAAGGTGGATGATGATCTGTTGACCCTTTTTTTTAATTTTTTAATTGATGGCCTAGATTGATTCTCAAGGGAATATGCTCAACATCGGATTACTCTTAATGTTATCAACATAGGCCAAGAAAAGAAGAAAAATCTGTCTAATTTGACCAACAACCAAATAAGTAACGTAAGGGTAACCCTACAGGGACTAGCTTGCTTCCTTCTGGGCTGAGTATTCATGTATAGGTAGGGGTCAAGGTGAATGTAATAAGTAATGGAGGGATAGCAAGTCCGAGGTTGAATGTGAAAAGTAAGCAATAATGCTTGGGGAGGCACCGAGGGAGAGAGGGCTAGTCAATGAACTGAGCATGAGGGTTGGCTAGCGTATGAAGATGGTAATTATGAAAGTGAAAACGCTTGTAAAAGTGGTAAATGCAATAAGAAAAGCAATGAACCCCATAAATGGGTAATTATATGAGTTAATTTTGCCTCCTAACATAGCTTAATCCACCATTCTCTTAGCTTATTGCATGTTTTTTTATTATATTTATGCTTCTAGAGTGAGTTGGGTTGGTTATTATGCCATGGAGTCTAATGTGTGTTTAATGCAGATTTTTGTTGAATTTTGGAGACAAAGTCAAAGATTTAATGGAAATTTGGCAGCAAATATTTGAAAAAGACAAGGAAGAGGATTTATAGGAGGGTGTCCCCCCCATTTAGGACTCCCTACTTCGAATTCTCCTTCACGAATCTTGGAGCACAAGTAGACACATCAATGCACTAAAGAGGCAGCCGAGCAAGTGGAGGATAACTTTTGTTTATCTCAAGTTTTGGGAGCCAAGCCTCCCTGATTTTAAGGAAGCTATTGGGAGCTTCAGTTATATAAGTAGAGAGGCCTAGGGCCTCATTAGGGGGTTGGATGTTAGTCAAATTTTCACACTTTTGCTGCAGCTTTGCTCTATTCAACTTTGAGCTTACTTTTGTAGATAGTTTCATGTAATCTTACTGTTATTTTGATAGTGAAGATGAAATTGTTTTTGCGCTAGCACTAAGCTACCTCAGAGGGCTGGAATTCTTGGGTTAGGGCCCAATCCAAACAGCCAAGCACCTCTTATTTTGTATTTATATGCTTTGTTTCAGTTTATGAATGAGTTGTTGTTAGATAGATTTCTATCTTAGTTAAGAATAGGTTGCTTTTGGTGATTTGACAGGTTGTTTTCATTTCTGTTTGTTGTAGCAGGTTGAATAGTGATAGAAGAAGATACAAAAATGCCATCAATAGAGCCTTGGCATCCTTTCTCCCCTTTGGAACTATGGACTAAGGTCAAGACCCTATTGCTGCCACAAAAAACACAGATTTGCCTTTGCCATAGGATTTCTAGTGTTGTAGCTTATTAGAAGGTCCATGCTTTGTTGTAGATCTATTTCACCATGTTCATTTATATATTTACAATAAATTCCCTTCCATGTTTTCTTTCCATATAGCATTGTTCAACATTTACTTTCCTAGATCAGAATTTAGACTAGCTTGATGAACACTTTTGCTTTTTAGTGTAGCTAGTTTCTTTGCTTGCTTAGTCTCAGTGTTTGATTTTCAGTTCTCTTGTAGTACATCTCTGCTCACAATAAGTCAACCAATCAGCCATTACCATCTCTCTTTGATCCATGTTCCACGGGTCATCCAAAGTCCCTCACAAATCTGCCCTAATTTTTTGCACTTTTCTCATGAACTTTCCTCTCTTTCCTTGAACAAGTCCAACCATCTTTCTCTTCCCTAATTCTCCTTGATGAACCTTAGACACCTTAACACATCCTCCTAGCCATCAGCTACCTTTCCACCCATTTTCCCACCTTCAAAACCTCTAAAACAGCTCTCAACATCCTCTTGTAGACCTCTTGTAGATCCCCTGCAGCCTCCTATAGATTTTCCTGTAGGTATCTTTTTGAAATCTGATTGCAAGGGAAGCCTCCAGAAGGCCACCTAGGACCTACTAGGACCCCTCCACACCTTCCTACACCTTTGAAAACTCCAAAGTCACCCTCCATCGCCACCTAATCGTTGCCACATTCACAAACAAATAAATTATATGCATAACAATTTCATCTAAACGTACCTAAAAATCCAAAAAGATGTTTTTTTCTCATTTCCTTCCAGAAATAGCTTGATTAGATGTTTTTTACTTCCTAAGTAGGTAATGGCATTCATTTTATGGTTTTTCATCTCTCTTTCTGCAAAAGTAGGATTAGCCGGTTAATTAGGGTTTGCTAGGTTTACTTCACATTTCAGTCTTCTTTCACTTTCTGCAAGTAGAGCAGCCACTGTAGGGTAAGCTTTCCTTTCTGTCATCACATATAAAGCTTCTTTTGGAATTCATAGAAGTTGGCTTGAGCTCCTAGTGATCTTGTGCTAGCTGACCAAGTGACAGCCTGCAGTAAGAACTAGTACTTGTGCATACAACACCGTCGCTTCCAAGTTTGTTACGAACTACCGGGTTGATAAAAAGTAAAGTAGGAAGCCTAGGAGTTGCAACATTATTGCTGCAATACTGGTGCTCACCACGTTTTGGCACCATTGTCAGGGAAGCATCAGAGTATTCTATGATTACTACTTTCTTCTATTTTCTATCGCAACATTCTGCTAAGTAGTTTCTTTCAACAAAAGTAGACTAGTTATTTCTTTCAGTTTTCTACATTTCCTTTTCAATTTTGCAATTTCCATTTCAGCAAAAGTAGATTAGTTATTTCCTTACTTTCCTTTCAATTCTGCAATTTCCATTTTAGCAAAAGTAGATTAGTCATTTCCTTGCTTTCAGTTCTGCACTTCATTTGCTTTTCTTTTTAGTTCTGCACTTTCATTTCAGCAAGTTCATTTCAGTTAGTTGCAATTTGTTTGTTCAATCAATTTCAGTTTTGCAGGTACAATCAGTGAAAAAACAAAAACCAACCAAAAATATTTCCTTTCATGCCTCGTAGGGATAGAGATAATTCAGGAAAACGTTTGCCCAACACCCCCACTACTTCACACAGCCAACCTTCTCTCTTCTTCGGTGACTGCAATAAAAAAAACCCTTAGGTAACAGTGAGATATATTTGAAGAACCTATAGGGGAAAGAAGAAAAAAACATTCATTTGGAGCCAATGGCTAAAATAGAAATGTTGGCAGCAGTACCTTTTCTTCCAACTCATCCATTAAAGGTGAAATTGGAAACATGCTGGAAGACATCAAGAGTGAGATGTTGCAGATTCTTGCCATGAAAATGGATGTCTTACATATCAAAAGGAAACAAGAGGAAGCAGAGAGGGCTTGGCCATTTTTTGCCCTAGATGCACCAGGAGACATCCTAAGAATGAATGCCCATTGAACTCTATAGAGATTTGTTCAATCTATGAAGAAAATCATTCTACAGATAAGTGTCCTTCCTTGCCCGGACTTAAAGCTATATACTAAGGGGCCGAAGGAGCCACTAAACAGATCTATTACATAAACCAAAGGAGGTCGCATGGACCTAAACCATATCAGCAGGGGTTGCAAGGGACATCTCAGGCATACTACAACCCCAACCAAATCACATCCATACCTTCTTGGGGCCCCCTTACTCATCCTTCCTAAGCCACACCCCCTCCTTGGTCCTTCACATATCCATATCATGCCCAATCAGCCACCCATTCATTTTAACCTTATGCTCAGCCGCAACCTCAGTGGAATGCATCTCATCAAGGGTGGAGGCCCCGATACATCCCTCTTCCTGCTCTTCTGCCTCCACCACCTACCCAACCACAACCCCATTCAAATCCATCTCAAATATACACTCCCACTCGACTACTTGTACCACCATTTCCAAACCCACACATTGAAGTAGCTCAGCCCATTTACAATGTTGAGGTACAACACTTCCAAACAACTCCTCTTGAGCTCAATGGTATTCACCACAGCTTAAGAAGAGTATTGCAAGAAAGAGATTATATTGATATAATTGAAGGACCACATCCAGAAGAAGAAGATTCAAAAGAAAAGATCAAAGAACCATGGGTTTCACTTGATGAAGAGAATACATCAAAAACAAAGATCGAGAGAGCTCCCTCATGGTTACCATCAAATCGTCCATGTATTCAAGAGAAACAATAATAAAAAGAGGAATATGTGAAGGTCATGGTAGAAGAAGACATGAAGAATGATCTAGATCAGCAAAAGGACCAAGGACATCACAACTATATTGAAATATGGTTCCAGACAGTCACTAAGTTGCAGCATCACTCTCTTCCTCAACTATGCTTGATCCCTTCAAAGTCAAATCATTTGGTCTCTGAAGTCTAGGTACATGTCATAACATACATTTCAAGCCTCTACATAATTCTGTCTATCATCTTGATATGCACATGACTCCATTGGAAGTATTCTTACACTTGAAAGTGATTTTGTTTTTCAAGTAGAGTAGGGTAGGTAAAAAAAAATGAAAAATAAAATAAAAATAAAAATCTAAGGTGAAAACCTCCTTGGAGGCGCCTCAGACTGGCTCATTGTTTGAAAACCTCCATGAGGCGGTCAATGGGTTGGAAAGAAGAAAAAGAGAGAAAAAAGATTCCTGGGTGAAATCCTGCCTTTGAGGCGCCCGGGGCAAGCAATTAGGGTGAAAACCTCTCTGAGGTGCCCTAGTTGTTTTTAAACAAACAAAAGAGAAAAAGGAGAATTTTTTGTTGCATTGCAGGATTGTAGGAGGACTACAAGAAGCAACAGAAGGTGCCAAGGGAGCTCTGAAACCAATACCAGCACCTATCCTACCTTCCCTCACCTTTCTCCTTCATTCTTGACATTCTTTTTACCTCGTGCTTCTTTTTCAAAAACTGTGTTTTCTACAGGAGGCTACTGTAGAAAGACAGAGCCAGAAATGGATTTTAAAAGAAGTTTGAGGAACAAGGAAGCTTCATAAAGGGTTTATAAATCCTCCTGCAGTTTTCAAACCTCTCTTCCATCATCTCCAAGCCTGCATCACACCCCAAGCTCATTCTTCTCACTGTCTAAAAAACTGCAGGATGCTCTGATACAAAAATACATAGTGCAGAAATTTGTTTTTTCCCTAACTTGAAAACCGTGCATCCATTTAAAAAATTGTTTCATGGGGAGTTGCATATGGATGATGCTAATATTCTCAAGCAATTTCAGCAAATTCCAGTGCATGGTTACCAAGAAATTAACCTCCATCACCTTTAGTCATTTTTGCATTTTCTCAATATTCGTGCATCCATTTAAAAAATTGTTTCACGGGAAGATGTATATGGATGATGGTAACATTCCCACGGAATTTCAGCGAATTCCAGTGCATGGTTTCCAAGAAATTGGCTTCCATCACCTTCAGCCATTGTTAGTTTTTCTTCAAATCCATGCATTCATTGACCAAAATTTTTCTATGGGAGGTGTATAATGATGATGGAAACATGCTCAAAAAATTTCAGGTCAATCTCGTCTACTGTTTGGGAGATATGGACAAAACAAATCATTTTCCCATTAAAATCTAGCATCAACAGCATGAGGGTGTAAATCTAAAGGTTGAAGCAGACTTCTGAAGCTAGATCCAGCCAAAGGATACCTACACAAAGCAAACCAACCACACATTAGGAAGCAGAGAGCATGCAGTAGAGGAGATACAGGGATGCAACAACTGAAATACAAGCATGCAGCAACAAAAGGAACCAAAATGCCTCACAACACGTATATTCGACTCCCAGGTAAGTGACTAACCCTCTCCTTTGTTACATTTGTGTCATTGAAAAGTATGCATAAGCGAATGAGATGGTTAGGGTTGAACGAGAAAAGATGGTCAGTTAACTGGCCACCCTCATCCATTTGACTACGCTCATTTGGAGATCCCACCACACGTGTGCCTAGTCAACTCACAAAAAAATCTAAAGGACAGGTAGTGGAGGGTATGCAAACTCTGATGCAATGATGGTAAGTGATTGCAGGAAAGATCCATGATGACAAGGTAGTGCGGACCAACGGTCCAAATATGGAAACGTACATTTTTGCCAACTTGCCCCATCACCGGACATATCTAAAAGAAGAAATAAGTACTCCTTGAAACACTCTCACCACTTTTTCTTTCATTCCATCCTCGTCCACTTAGCAGCAGCAGCTCCTTCTCACCGCACAGCCTCGAAATCATCATTCTCCACCGCTCTCATCCATCCTCCTGCTATCGGCGTTCTACAGGAGCACCTACAGGCAGTTCTGTAGGAGGGCTGGCAGTGTTCTACAAGAGGGCCAGTAAGCTATTTTCGAGAGGAAAAACACAGTTTTTAGCACAATTCTCGGGATGCAGAGGTAGGTTCTTCGCATACCTCCATTGAATATCAAAAGATGTTAAAAGTGGTTAAATTTTTGAGGAGAAAATAGAACTGTTGGGTGGAGGAAATTCATAAAAAAACTGCTGCTTATTGTGAAAAAAAAAAAAAGTCTATGTTTTTCTTCAAAACATTGTTCTCTCCATTTCCATAGTTGGTTTTCCAAGGAAGCATAAACAAAATGACAGGAGGTTTTATGAGAAGGTGAAGAAATTGGTGATTTATAAAAACAAGAAGGGAAGAAGGAAGAAACCAAGATAAAGGAGGAGAAAGCTAAAGAAACAGAGCAGGGAGAAATAGAAACATAGACAGAGACAACAGAAGGAGAAAAAGGGGCAGAAAAGATAGAAGTGTCCCCTAAGACTCTAGAAAGAGAGGCAGCAGCTACTCCCACTGCCCTCAGCACACACCATCTACTTGCAAATAATCCCTAAATTGCCCCTAAGTATATCAATGATCAGGCTCAGGCCATTGCACATTTTGAGGATATGGAAAGATTACTTGGAGATGACTGTATTCATGCTTGTATGAAGAGGTGGAACACACTACCACACAGTTTTCATATCAGGGAGTATCACTCCCCAACAAGGATGAAAGAAGCATTAAGGAGAGTGCCACTGTACAAGCACTCTATGCAGAATTTGAAGGTCAATTGGATTGGCCTCAAATTGAATCCCCCCACTGTTTCTAGGCCTGCTAGAAGGCAGAAAAGAGGAAGAAGAGCAACAACAGTGGGAAGAGGTGGACAGAAGGAAGGATTCCATGACAAAGAAAAGGACCTCACATCAGAATCATGGGATGTCAGGGAGGCCATCGGGGCCATCAAAGATGAGGAGATGGATTAAGTTGCTCAGAGGATGAGTAACACCTTCAGTAGGGGGGTGATGGTGAGCCCTATAAATGGGTAATTATATGGGCTCATTTTGCCTCCTAACATCGCTTAATCCACCATTCTCTTAGCTTATTACATGTTTTTTATTATATTTATGCTTCTAGAGTGAGTTGGGTTGGTTATTATGCCATGGAGTCTAATGTGTGTTTAATGCAGATTTTTGTTGAATTTTGGAGACAAAGTCAAAGATTTAATGGACATTTGGCAGCAAATATTCGAATAAGACAAGGGAGAGGATTTATAGGAGGGTGTCCTCCTCATTTATGACTCCCTACTTTGAATTCTCCTTCAGGAAGCTCGAAGCACAAGCAACCACATCAATGCACTAAAGAGGCAGTCGAGCAAGTGGATGATAACTTATGTTTATCTCAAGTTTTGGGAGCCAAGCCTCCCTGATTTTAAGGAAGCTGTTGGGAGCTTCAGTTGTATAAGTAGAGAGGCCTAGGGACTCATTAGGGGGTTGGATGTTAGTCAAATTTTCACACTTTTGTTGTAGCCTTGCTATGTTCAACTTCGAGCTTACTTTTGTAGACAGTTTCATGTAATCTTACTGTTATTTTGATAATGAAGATGAGATTGTTTCTGAGCTAGCATTGAATTACCTTAGAGGGCTGAAGCTCTTGGGTTAGGGCCCAATCCAAGTTGCCAAGCACCTCTTGTTTTGTATTTATATACTTTGTTTCAGTTTATGAACGAGTTGTTGTTATATAGATTTCTTTCTTAGTTAAGAATAGGTTGCTTTTGGTGATTTGAAAGATTGTTTTCATTTCAGTTTGTTGTAGTAGGTTGAATAGTGATAGAAGAAGATACAAAAAGGCCATCAACATAGCCTTAACCTCCTTTCTCCCCTTTGGGACCATGGACTGAGGCCAAGACCCTATTGCTGCCACAAAAAACACAGATTTGTCTTTGCCATAGGATTTCTAGTGTTGCAGCTTGTTAGAAGGTTCATGCTTTGCTGTAAATATATTTCACCATGTTCATTTCTGTATTTACAATAAATTCCCTTCCATGTTTTCTTTCCATATAGCATTGTTCAGCATTTACTTTCCTAGATCAAAATTTAGACTAGCTTGATGAATAGTTCTGTTTTTTAGTGTAGCTAGTTTCTTTGCTTGTTTAGTCTCAGTGTTTGATTTTCAGTTCTCTTGTAGTACATCTCTGCTCACGATAAGTCAACCAATCAGCCATCACCATCTCTCTTTGAGCCATGTTCCATAGGTCATCCAAAGTCCCTCACAAATCTGCCCTAATTTTCTGCACTTTCCTCGTGAACTTTCCTCTCTTTCCTTGAACAAGTCCAACCATCTTTCTCTTCCCTAATTCTCCTTGATGAACCTTAGACACCTTAACACATCCTCCTACCCATCAGCTACCCTTTCCACCCATTTTCCCACCTTCAAACCTCTAAAACAGCCCTCAGTATCCTCTTGTAGACCTCTTGTAGATCCCTTGCAGCCTCCTGTAGATTTTCCTGTAGGTATCTTTTTGAAATCTAATTGCACGGGAAGCCTCCAGAAGGCCACTTGGGACCTCCTTGGACCCCTCCACACCTTCCTACACCTCTGAAAACTCCAAAGTCGCCCTCCATCACCACCTAATCGCTACCACATTCACAAACAAGTAAATTACATGCATAACAATTTCACCTAAAAATGCCTAAAAATCCAAAAAGATGTTTTTTCTCATTTCCTTTCAGAAATAGCTTGAGTAGATGTTGTTTACTTTCTAAGTAGGTAATGGCATTCATTTTATGGTTTTTCATCTCTCTTTCTGCAAAAGTAGGATTAGCTGATTAATTAAGGTTTGTTAGGTTTACTTCACATTTCAATCTTTTTTCACTTTCTGCAAGTAGAGTAGCCACTGTAGGGTAAGCTTTCCTTTCTTTCATCACATGTAAATCTTCTTCTGAAATTCATAGAAGTTGGCTTGAGCTCCTAGTAATCTTGTGCCAGCTGACCAAGTGATAGCCTGCAGTAAGAACTAGTACTTGTGCAGACAACATCGTCGCTTTCAAGTTTGTTACGAACTACCGGGTTGATAAAAGGTAAAGTAGGAAGCCCGGGAGTTGCAGCTTTGTTGCTGCAATATTGGTGGTCACCAAATAAGTGAAAGAAGAGAGTTTAGGTTGCATTGATTTTTAATCAATTTTAAAAATTATATTTGTGCCATGTGGCTTCGTGCCCACCAATTTCCTAGAGATCTGAGATTATTCCAATTCTAATATGTTCATATTCTAAATAGATGGGGAAATTAATATATAAGTAAATTTTATTTAGCAAAATGGTCCATTTCACAATAAGATGTATAATTCTTTTTTTTTTTCTCAAGTTAAATTAGAATCGAGCGCACCATTTTCTTAGGGATTTGAGATTATTCCAATTCTAATAAATTCATATTCTAATTAGATGGGGAAATTAATATATAAACAAATTTTATTTAGCAATAGTCCATTTCAAAATAAAATATGTAGTTCTTTTTTTAAAAATTGACCTATAATCTTTTTATACATGTTTAATCAAATAAATGTATGCATTAGTAAAACATTCTTTGTGTTGCAATATTTTTTTAATTATATTTATGAAATGTTCCACTATATCAATCACATTAATATTTTTAACGTGATTATACTAGTATTATATAATTTTCCATCTAATTAACTTATATTTAATTAAAAAAACAAGCCATGCAACTTAAAAATAGTTTTAAACAATACTTTCATTGTGACTATTACTTCATTGTGACTATTGATAATGAGAGAACCACTGATACCACTTATTACGAAAATATCTCATAGAAACCTTATAATGCAAAGAAGCTGGTTTCACTCCTTTTTAAAAGATTTCATCTTTTCCACCAAACTTCTTCATTTATCTCACCGAACTCTCATTTATCTCACTGAACCAGATAATGAGAGAGACCAATGATACAACTTATTATGAAAATATCACATAGAAATCCTATAATGCGAAGAAGCTGTTTTCACTCTTTTGTAAAAGATTTCATCTTTTCCACCAAACTTTTTCATTTATCTCACGGAACTTTCATTTATCTCACCGAACTTTGGTTCAGTGTTCCATAATTTTAATAAAGCCGTTTTCACTTTATTTAATTTTTCCATTTATTTTACCGAACTTTAGTTCTAGAAAAAGCAGTTTCCACTTTATTTAATTTTTTCAATTTAATTCACCTAACATGAGTCCATCGTTCCATTACGATGAATGACAAGAAAGACGTGCTACTTCCAAATTACTTTACAATGCAAATAATCTCCACTACACTCTTCCCTCTTTCTTTTTTTTCGTTATTAACTGTAACTCAACCCTCCTTCCATCCTGCATTTCTTTTGTTTTATAACCATCATTCTAATTATATGCTTTATATTTTGTGTGTAAAAAAAAAATTAAAATTTAAAGATCTAATTTTGGATAAAATTATGAATTTGTGTTATATAAAATATATTTTTTTATAAATTTTAACGTTAGGAAGAAAAAAACATTTCAATATGACAAATGGAATAAGTCAAATATTTAAAAAAAAACTAGTATAAAAAATATCAAAAACATATATATATGTATGGAAATGATTATGTATTGTATTAAGAAAGTTTGGTTTCAAGGCCAAGAATTTGTATGTCATAATCCAAAATTCTCTTTTTATTATCTAAAAGCTCCATAGAGCAGTGACACAATTAACTCCTGAATTACATATTACCAACCCTTGAGCTACATATTACCAACCTAAACTGGTTTTCTCCATACATTCTCCAAGAAACACCTACAAAGACTACATATATGCAGACGATAACAAAAAATATTAAATGGGCAAGAAACTACATAGCCACCTTTATAAAAGCAACCTAGGCTTCATTTTCTTCTGGCTTGAGCTAAGAAGAGACGACATCCTGATTGTCGGCAAGGTCAAGGCCACTTTCCTCTTGTTGTTTGTTCCATGTTATCCTCGGCTACTCCAACTCAAACCTCATCAACTTCATCATCCTCAACCTGTACTGAATTTCCAACACAAAATTCCATGATCTTAAGTTGAAAATAATTAATATTATATTTTATTAATGGAGAAATGGTTACATGGTTGTAATGTAACTCCTTAAGTTAGGATTAGTTCCTAGGTCGTAGGAATTTGTTCTCGCCTCCCTATTCTATTGTGATGTATTTATGGAATCATCTTTGATTAATTGAATCAGAGTGTATGCTCCAGTTTGTGCAGCCTCCAAGGGCAACTTTCTCACTTGTGAGCTGCTGGTTAATTCAATCCATTTCTTTTCTTTCCAGTTTTCTAACTTGGTATTAGAGCTCAAATCTGGTGAGCTTGATTTACCTACAGAGCCTTATTGGCTACATTAGATCCCTAGTGGTTATAGAGCCTTCGTGGCTATAGTGCCCCAGTGGCAACACAGGAGCCTCAGTGCTCACAGTTTCAGAGTCTAGGTGGTCGGGAGTGACATACCTTACTCAGAGGATAAATTTTCTTTCTCACAGGTATTAGTGTATTTCCAATTGTGCACAAGGCGATCATCATGGTTTTTCAGTGTGAAGGAGCGTTGATGTGTTTTTTATGGTTCTGCGCATGAGATCTTACCAGATCGATGGTGGATCTGAGTTGCACACACAGAGATCGTGGTAGAATGGTGGCAGGGTTGTGATCGATTCAAAGGTTCTGGTATGTGCTGAGATTATTTTTTTACTGTAGCTTGTAATTGTTCACTTTGTTAGAATCGACTGAAGATCGGGGGATCTGGAATTCGATCAGTCGAAAATGAACAATTTCACAGAAGCTCATTTCAACGAGACTAAAAAAATTGAAGGGGCCAATTATACCAATTGGAAATTCAAGCTACAGACGTTGCTTGATGGATTGAGTGCATGGTCAATCGTCAGCGGCAATGAGAAGAAACCGACCATTTCAGTAGGTGATACGATAAAACTAATACAAGAATGGGATAAAAGGGAGAATAAGGTGAAAGCCTTATTGAAGATGCATGTTAAAGACAACATTATCCCACATATCAAAGACTGTAAATCATCCAATGAGATATGGACTACACTCAAGAACCTTTACCAGACGCAGAACACTAATTGCGTCTTGTCGATCAAAGGAAATTTGTTTTCAATGAGGATGGAGGAGAATGAATCTGTTGTTGGATTCCTTGCACGGTTCAAGGACCTAAAGGATAGATTGGGTGACATCAGGGAGAAGGTGTCTAATTCTGATCTTGTCACAATTACATTGAACGAGATGACGAATGAATACCAGATGTTCATCACGAGCTTGTCTGCAAGGGACAAAGCCCCTGCATTTGAAGAGCTAACATGAATCCTGATACAAAAAGAAGAGCAGCGGTAGAGTTTGAGACCATGGAGTGTCAATCTTGCTCTGATGGCGAAGAAGAAGCCATACAAAGGGAAACAACCACATGGACAAAAAGGTGGTGGCATTTTTTAGAAGAGACCATTTAGAGGTATGTCTCCAAGTAACAATGGTAACAAATCTGACATTAAATGTTTTTACTGTGGGAAAATCAGTCATTTAGCTAAGTTTCGTTTTAAGACACAGATAGATGAGGCTAGAAATAAACAGAGAAAACACACAAGGCACTTTGTCGATGAAGGTCATAGTCATGATCTTCGATTATTTTTAGCTGATTATGCTCTTTCAGCCCTTGAGGAGGATGAGGCCGAAACATGGTTCGTAGACTTAGGCGCGCCATCACATATGACAGGTAAGAGGAATTGGTTCGAAAATTTTGAAGAAACTACTTGTGGAGCCAACATATATCTAGGTGATGATAAAGGTTATCAGATTAAGGCGTACAGTGATATTTCGGTGATGTTGCCTGATGGTAATATTAGATATATTAAAAATGTGATGTAGGTTCTTGGGATCAAGAAGAACTTGATCTATGTTTCAATGATGGTAGATCAGGACCTGTAAATCGAATTCTTCAGAACATACTGTGTCATAAAGGACATCAAGAAGGAACCAGTTGCATCAAGAGTGTGTGTGGGAGGCCTGTATAGGTTGAATGTCAAGAGCATGTCACACCAAGCTCTGTCTTCAACAAGATTGATAGCGAATAATATTTGGCATCAGAGATCCGATCATCTTAATGTACAAGATCTCATGATGCTACAAAGAAAAGGTATGGTTGATGGACTTCCTTCTTTTCAGAATGTTCATTTAGATTGTGATGGATGTGCATTAGGGAAAATGCATAGGGAAGAGTTTCCTTTGAATTCTGATAGGAAGAAAAGAGATATTATGGATCTTGTACATACATATATATGTTGACCTATGCAAACTAAGTCGTTATGTGGTGCATATTATTTTCTACTCTTTACTGAAGATTGCACTAAATTCTCCTAGGTATACTTTATCAGAAAAAAGAGCCAAAGATTTCAATGCTTTAAAGAGTTTAAGAATATGGTGGAGAAGCAGACAGGGAAATTCATTAAGATTCTCCGCTTTGATCAAGGGGGAGAATACAAGTTGGGATATTTCATGAAATTTTGCAGGAATCATGGGATTATTCAACAGTTCACAGTATCTCACACTCTATAGTAGAATGGAGTTAATGAATGAAAGAACATAACCCTTGTGGAGTGTGCATGAAGTATGCTTCAAGGTAAGGGTCTATCCAATGGTTTTTGGGTTGAAGCCATCAACATTACAGTATACTTGAAAATAGGAGTCCAACTAAATGTCTTAACTTTAAAACTCCTTTTGAAGCATTTTATGGATATAATCCTGCAATGAATCATTTAAGAGTTTTTGGGTCAAAATCCTTTACCCATATTCCCAAGGATGATAGGAAGAAGTTAGA
>APFE030108953.1:0-36953 GCA_000404065.3 Pinus taeda | reverse complement strand
GATCTATTAAAAATAATTTTGTAACTTTTATTTAAGTGTTTATTAAAATAATTTACTAAGGTGTTGTAAAACCTAAACATAAGTGCTAAACCCTAAACCCCAAACCCTAAAGTCTAAACCCTAATCATTTAATAACATTTTAAAAGGTGTTTTGTAACCTTTTTTAAGTGTTTATTAAAATCACTTAATAAAGTTCTATGAGCCCTAAACCCTAAACCCTAAACCCCAAACCCCAAACCCTAAATCCTAAATAATAGAACCTAAATCGTATAAACTATACCCTAAATTGTGGGCATCTTATAACATTTTTAAAAGTGTTTTGAACTTTTATTTAAGTGTTTATTAAAACAATTTACTAAATTGTTATAAATCTTAAACCATATACCCTACAACCTAAACCCCAAAACCTAAAGTCTAAACCCTAAACTCCAAGCCCTAAACCATAAACCATAAACTCTAAGAATATTATAACAGTTTAAGAAGAATTTTGTAACTTTTATTCAATTGTTTATTCATAGTATTTACTAAAGTTCTATAAACCCTAAGCCATAAATACAAAACCCTCAACCCTAAACAGAAAAACATAAACCCTAAACCCCAAAACCTAAACCCTAAACCCTAAACACCAAATCCCAAACCCTAACCCATATACCATAAACCCTAAACCCTAACCTTTTTATAACATTTAAAAATTGTTTTGTAACTTTTATTTAAGTGTTTATTAAAAGCATTTACCAAAATTTTGTAGACCTTAAACACTTAACCCTAATCCTAAACCCAAAATCCTAAACTTTAAACCCTAAACCCTAAATCCCAAACCATGAACCCTAAAACCTAATCACTTTGTAACATTTTAATAATTATTTTGAAACTTTTATTTAAGTTTTTAATAAAATAATTTAATAAAGTCTTATAAAGCCTAAAACCTAGACTCTAAACCCCAAACTGTAAACCCTAAACCCTAAACCCTAAACCCTAACCCTTAAACCCTAAACCCAAAACCATGAACATTAAACCTTAAACCCTAGGCATTTTATAACAATTTAAAAAGTGTTTTGTAATTTTTATTCAAGTGTGTATTAAAAGAATTTACTAAAGTGTTAAAAGTCGTGAACACTAAGTTGTAAACCACAAACCCTAAACCTGAAACCCTTAACCATAAACCCTAAAACCTAATCCCTAAACACTAAACTCTAAACCTGAAACCCTAAACCCTAAAACCTAAACTCTAAACCCTAATATTTTTATATAATTTTAAAAATCATATTGTAAAGTGTTTATTAAAATCATTTAGTAAAGTGTTATAAACCCCAAACCCTAAACTCTAAACACCAAACCCCAAACCCTAAACTCTAAGCATTTTAAAGCATCTTAAAAAATCTTCTAACTTTTGTTTAAGTGTTTACTAAGAGGATTTATTAAATTCTTATAAACCCTAGACTCTCAACCCTAAACCCTAAGCAATTTATAACATTTTAAAAAGTGCTTTTTAACTTTATTTAAGTGTTTATTATAAGAATTTAATAAAGTCTTATAAATCCTAAACCCTAAGCATTTTATAGAATTCTAAAAATTCTTCTGTAACTTTTACTTAAGTTTTTATCAAAATAATTTACTAAGGTGCTATAAACCCTAAACCATAAAAGCTAAACCCTAAACTATAAACCCTAAACCGAAAAACCTAAACCCTAGACGCTAAACCTTAAGCCTTTTATAACATTTGAAAAAGTGCTTTGTAACTTTTATTTATGTGTTTATTAAAACAATTTACTAAAGAGTTAGAAACCTTAAACCTTAAACACTAAATCCCAAACCCTAAACCCTATACCTTATACACTAAAACCTAAACCCTAAGCATTTCATAACATTTTAAAAATTATTTTGTAAATTTAAACTCTAATCCCTAAAACCTAAACCCTAATTAATTTATAACATTTTAAGGAGTGTTTTGCAAATTTTATTTAAGTGTAACTTTTATTTTATAAACCTTAAACAATAAACCTAAAATCCTAAACCCCAAACCCTCAGACACTAAAACCTAAACCCTAATCATTTTATAACATTTTAAAAAGTATTTTAAACTATTATTTAAGTGTTTATTAAAATAATTTACTAAAAGTTGTTATAAAATACCTAAACCTACCTAAACCCTAAATGTGTTTTTTTTTTTTAATTTTTAAAAAGCGTTTTGTAAACATTAGTGTTCTAATCAATAAACCATAAACCATAAGACCATAACCCTGAACCCCTAAACCCTTAACACCTTAAAACCCTAATCCCAAACCAGTAAACCCCAAACAATAAACCCTAAACACTAAGAATTTTATAACATTTTAGAAAGGGTTCTGTAACTTTTATTTAAGTGTTTATTAAAAGAATTTACCAAAGTGTTATAAAACTAAACCCCAAACCAAAAACCCCAAACCCAATATCCTAACACTTAAAGCCTAAACTATAAACCCTAAAATCATTTACTAAGGTCTCATAAACCCTAAACCCTAAAGCCTAAAGCTTGAAAGCATTTACTAAGGTCTTATAAGCTCTAAATCCTAAACCCCAAAACCTAAACCCTAAACCATAAAAGCTCTAAACCCTAAAAAACCCTAAACCCAAAAACCCCAAAAAACCCCAAACCCTAAAAACCGTGTTTTAACTTTTTTGTAAGTGTTTATTAAAAGAATTTATTAAAGCATGATAAACCATAAACCCTAAATCCTAATATCCACAACGGCAACCTAAACCCTAAACTATTAGCACTTTATAACATTTTAAACCCTAAACCCTAAACCCTAATTATTTTATGACATTTTAAGAATCGTTTGTAACTCTTTTTTTTAAGTGTTTATTTAAAGAATTTACTAAATTGTTATAAACCCTAAACTATCTTTTATTCATTAGCAAGCTTTTTGTATATTTAAAAACACTAAACATTTTATAACATTTTACAAGTGTTTGAACTTTTTTATGGAGTGCTTATTAAAAGCATTTACTAAAGTGGTTATAATCCCTAAAAACCTACACCCTAAAGAATTTTATAAAATTTTAACAAGAGTTTTGTAACTTTTTTAAAAGTGTTTATTAAAAGAATTTACTAAAGTGTCCCTCAAACCTAAACCCTAAGCATTTTACAACTTTTTATTAAGTGTTTTGTAACTTTTTTTCTAAGTGTTTATTAAAAGGATTTACTAAATTTTTATAAACCATAAACCCTAAACTCTAAACCGTAAGCATTTTATAACACTTTAAACTCTAAACGCTGAGCATTCTATAACATTTTAAAAAGTGTTTTGTAACTTTTTTTAAGTGTTTATTAAAATAATTTATTGGAGTGTTATAAGACCTAGATCCTAAACCCTAAACCCTAAACACTAAGCATTTATAAAATTAAAAAAAAAAAATTGTAACTTTTTGTAAGTGTTTATAAAAAAAAATTTCTAAAGCCTTGTGAACCCTAAATCCTAAACCTTAAGCATTTTATGACATTTTAAACCCTAAACCTAAACCCTGAGCATTCAATGACATTTTAGCCATATTTTTGTAACTTTTTTTGAACTCTTTTTGTAACTTTTTTTGAACTCTTTATTAAACGAATTTACTAAAATGTTATAAATCCTAAATCCTAAACTGTAAGCATTTTATAACATTTTAAACCAAAAACCCTAAAGCCTAAAGCCTAAACTCTAAACCCTAAGTATTTTATAACATTTTGACAAGCATTTTCTTACTTTTTTTTAAGTGTTTATTGAAAGCATTTACTAAATTGTTATAAACCCTAAAGCCTAAGAATTTTATAACATTTTAACACGTGTTTTGTAGATTTTTTTTATGTTCTTATTAAAATAATTTCTCAAAGTGTTATAAATCCCCAACTCTAAACCATAAAACCTATCCCTAAACACTAATAATTTTATAACGTTTTAAAATACATTTTTGTGACTTTTTTAATTGTTTATTAAAAACATTTAATAAAGTGTTATAAACCTAAAACCCTAAACCCTAAGAATTTTAAAACATTTTAACAAGTGTTTTGTAACTTTTATTTAAGTTTTTATTAAAATAATTTACTAAAGTGTTATAAACCCTCAACGCTAAACCCTAAAACATAAACCCTAAATCCAAAACCCGAAACCCTAAACCTTAAAACCTAAGCGTTTTATGATCTATTAATAATTTTGTAACTTTTATTTAAGTGTTTATTAAAAGAATCTACTAAGGTTTTATGGAACCTAAACCCTAAACCCTAAACCCAAAACCCTAAAACCTAAACCTTGTAAACTAAACCCTCAACCATAGGCATTTTATAACATTTTAAAAAGAATTTTGTAACTGTTAGTTAAGTGTTTATCAAGGGACTTTACTAAATTTTTATAAATCGTAAACCATACACCATAGAAAGTAAACCCCAAAACCTAAACCCCAAGCCCTAAACCCTAAACCATAAACATAAAACCCTAAACCCTAAACACAAAAACATAAACCCTAAACCCCAAAACCTAAACATTAAACCCTAAACCCCAAACAGCAAACCATCAACCCTAAATTGTAATGTTGTAGACCCTAAACACTAAACTCGAAATCTTAACCCAAAACCCCAAACCTTAAATGCTAAACCCTAAATTCCAATCCCTAAACCCCTAAACCCTAATCATATTATAACATTTTAAAAAGTATTTTGAAACTCTTATTTAAGTTTTTATTAAAAGAATTTACTAGATTCTTATAAACCCTAAACCCTAACCTCTAAACTCCAAACCTAAACCATAAACCCTAAACTTTAAGCCCTAAACCCCAAACCGTGAAAATTAAACCCTAAACCCTAAGCATTTTATAACATTTTTCTTTTTATAATTTTTATTTAAGTGTTTATTAAAAGAATTTACTAAAGTGTTATAAATCCTCAACCCTAAACTGCAAAACGCAAACCCTAAACACTAACCCCTAAACTCTAAAACCTAAACTTTAAACCCTAAACTATGAATCATAAACCCTAAACTCTAAATGCTAAACCCTAATAATTTTATAACATTTTTAAACACATATTATAAGTTCTATTTAAGTATTTATTAAAATCATTTACTAAAGTGTTACCAACCCTAAACCATAAACTCTAAACACCAAACCCAAAACCATAAACACTAAACCCTAAACCCTAAGAATTTTATAACATCTTAAAAAAATTTCTAACTTTTATTTAAGTGTTTATTAAGAGGATTTACTAAAGTATTATAGACTCTATACTCTTAACCCTAAAGCCTAAGAAATTTTAAAACATTTTAAAAAGTGTTTTATAACTTTTATTTAAGTGTATATTAAAAACATTTACTAAAGTGTTATAAACCCTAAACCTTAAATGCTAAAGCATAAGAATTTTATAACATTTTAAAAACTATTTGAAACTTTTATTTAAGTGCTTATTAAAAGAGTTTCCTAAAATGTTATAAACCCTGAATCCTGAACCCTAAACCCTAAACCCTAATCCCTATATCATAAATCCTAAGAATTTTATGAGTATCTATAATAAGAGAAGACCACACCTAGCTATGTGAGTGTAGGAGGGAGAAAAATGTGGTACATGAGATACCCTTCTTCATAAACCTTTTTCATTTTATTTATTTTTCTTCATAACTCCTTGAGGCTCCATAGGATGAATGCATTAGTTGTAATAAGTACCAGCGGATACCTCCTTAGGGTGGGGTGGTTCATCCCTACACCATAAACCCTAAACCCTTAACCCTAAACCACAAACCTTAAACCATAAACCCTAAACCCCAAATCATAAACACTAAACTCTAAGCATTTTATAACATTTTAAAAAGTGTTTTACAACTTCCATTTAAGTGTTTATTAACACAATTTTTATTTTTTCCTGTTTGGTTCAGTCGAATATCCTTGGTCGTATGCCTATGATGAGCGCCTTTATACGTTGAGCTTGTCTGGAAGCCAATTTTTTGTTGTTATTTTTTTTTTAACTACCATCATTTTCTATAGTTTTGTTTCAATGAATACATATTCTCCATGTGCAAGCAACTGCGAGACATCAAACCAAATACATTATTCTAGAAATTGTTCTAATTTTCTATGCTTCTTTTCTTTTCTACCCTTTATACAATAACCTCAAAAAAATTTCATACGATTGAGTGTAGATTCTATTATTGTTGTGTGTCTTCTAGTTGAATACCTGGAAATATTCCATTTAGATTTATTGTATATATTTACGTCCCTGTTGGTTTATAACTCCGTGAGTCTTTGCTTGCAATATTCTTATGAGATTATGTCACAAATTCTAAGAGGACAAATTTAATGGTTGTGTATAATTATGCTTCTCTTCCTTATTCTTGTTCAGCATCTCGAAGGAGTAAAAGTATATCTCTTTGTTCTTCTCGAGCTTATGGTGGAATTGGGAATATTATATTAGATTATTAACTGATCCTATATATATTTTGTCAATTGTACACTGATACAGAATCTCTTGCGGTTCTACATCTAAAGAGTTGACATACCAAACTTCAATTATTTGTATGGTCAATTGAACATGCGATGAGGGAGGATTCATTTTTTTATGTGTTAAGGTACTCTCCATCTTTTGGAAGATTTTTAAAGATTTATGGAGAACTAACTAGTGGAGTTTGTTTCATGTCTACCGAAATTAGTAAAGAGGGGAACCAAATGGAGTTTTAAAATTTTCACATTCATACGGGTTCATATTCAGCATGTCACCAACGTGTTTTTCCTAGTCGTATATTTTTTCCATCATCATCATTTGACCAATTTATTGTAGAATAGTGATTTTAATGTTAGAGACTCTCCTTATTCATGCAAAATGACTCTCTCATATTAGGAAAGATATAGAAATAAGAAAAAAAATTGAAATATCAAAAACTTGTTTTAATAATAAATATATTTAACACAATAATATAAACATGAATAAATAGGAATTGAATAAAGAATATTTATTATTCATATTGCATTGAATAGTGGAAATAGGAAAAAACCATATAGAAATACACAATTTAGAAATTTAGGAATTTTATAATTTTGAACATATAACTAAATATAGAAAAAAAACATATATATACACTTGATTAATATTAATTGATGGAAGGAATAATAGTTAAAACGAACTTCAGACACTAACATTAAGACCTTAAAGCATCTACAAAATATACACCATCATTGTATGATCTAATGGGTGAAATGCAAGTACTGGTCAAGATCATTACCATATGTTGACTCACAAAAAGTGATTTTTGGGTCAATATCATAATCAAAATCATTACCATATGTTGGTTCACGAAAAGTTATTTTTGGGTCAATATCGATAATCAAAATATCATCTCAATGATATACAATATCTATTATATTCCTTTATTATGGGATTTAATTCAGAGTTACACTTCACAAATTGATCACTATGTTACGACACTTTAAGTGAATAAAAGATATAGTTTTAATGGTAGAGTTATTGTGTTAGATATTGAAATTGATGTGTATTGTAAAATTTCAAGAACTACAATGTCATGATCATGAAGTGTACTAGGAATCATAGTTTCTAGAATTCATGGTAATAGTTGTTAGAGGTTGCATTATGGAAGGGCTTTTAATTATCTATGAGTATGATTAATCACAGTAAATTAGCGGTTATGGGTCATATTAGTGTTTTGACATTCATAATGTTTTTTGGTTAAGCGGCACATATTGTATAAGATATTTTGGTCACAACCGTCAAACTTTACATTAAATAAGGGAAACATTTTGTGGGGGTTAATATAAGGTGCAATATCTAGAAATATCTAATAATAAATTCATTAATATTAAGTGAATTCATAGATACATATATTAATATATACTTTTTTATCAGAACAAAATAATTATTGGGAAACCCAATGTGTGTTTCCTTATGATTTCCCTCATTGTTTAAATCCAATGACTAATGGGTTGAGGGATTCAGTAGATAAGTTTTTGATACTCCTAGAGTTTTGCAAGGCTCTTAGAAATATTGGAAAAAAAATAGCTTATCTTAAACTTTGAAATAAATATTTTATTTATATATTTATCATTTAAATTTTCCAACCTAAAATTACTTAGAAAAAAATATAAATTAATTATTAATTACTAGTGAAAATGACTATTAATCCATACGCCTTTAATGAAGAGGATTGTTCATCTATATGATTTTATTTATTGGTTAAAAATGTTATTTTATTAGTGAAAAATGTTGTTAAGCCATATGAATTTTAATATTTTTTTTCTAATTTAACAACTTATCCTCAAATTTTATGTTGACAATTTTATTATTTAGCAAACAAAATTATGTATAATGACTTTCACCCCATTTTCATCATTGTCAATTCACGCTAGTAGTGTGATTCACTGAGATTGAGATAAAGATTGACATTTCAGATCTAAGCATTAACTTTGTACATATTATCTTGACTGTGAAGAAAGCAATTTAAACATTGAGTTTTTAAATTTCACCATTAATTTTTAAACTTTCAAATTTTGTGTTTTTTATTGGAAAAACAATTAAATAGCCAGAGTTTCTAACTTTGGAACTATCGATTTTTTACTTGAAAAGAAAATAAATATCATTTTGAAATTTAACTTTTAATTTTTTACTTTTCAATCAACTATTTCCTCCTTCTAGCTTTGATATTAGTTTTCATCTCATATAGCTTTGCATCACTAGCCAAACCTACCTTTTCTTGAGGTCCTAGTTCTGAGATTATCACATTCTTTTTTCCTTGCTGTTTCGTGTTCCTCCCCATATTGAAAAGAGATAGATAATTTTTCTTCTCCCCATACTGAAAAGAGAGATAATTCTTATTGAATTTGATATCAACCAAGCCAAACAAGCGTGGGGATATAGCGAAATTGCCAATCTTTTACCTCAAAAGCAGTTTTTTAAATTTAATTTTTAATTTTTTACTTTGCTTTCTTTAAAATTTAATACAAATTATTTTGGTTTCTATTTTTTTAATTTAACGGGTGGTTTTTTTTACTGAATGTAATTTATATTCTATTTTAAATTTTAAATTTAAACTTTAAATTTTTACTTTCCTCTCTTTAAATTTCAATAGTAAATTACTTTGGTTTGTATTTGTTAATTCAACGAGGGGATTTTTTTACTAAATGTAATTTATACTCTGTTTCTAAATTTAAATTATATTTTGCTTTACACGCTGTACTTTCTAAATTTAAGTAACTTGTTGCTTTTATGGGCTGTCTTCTTGAGTTCGAGCGGTTACCTTCATAGCCGTTTTATCACAATCGCAAATTTATACTCTATTTTTAAATTTAGGTTATTTCTTTTTTCGAGCTGTACTTTCTATAGGTAATTTTTTGATTTTATGGTCTGCCTTCTTGTTTTCATAGCCGTTTTCTCACAATCGCAATCTCACACAGCGAATATGTGGTGATTTCGAAACTATGCTCATGCCCAATTGTTGGAGGATAGTGTTTTCATTTGTAACGCCAATTTTGTTGGCTCTGTATCTTTGTTGGCAAACTCACATTTGAAGCCCTGCCTCTGAAGATCATGTGTTCCGTCTGTATCTTTGTCCACAGAGTCAGACTGAATATATTAAGATCTATGTGTTCGATCCACGCTCAACGCCCTTGTCACTTCATAACTCTACTTCCAATCAAGCTTGAGGTAAGTAGCCATTTCTGTCCATTCAAATTAGCTTAACATTCCACGCCTCTTCCATGCCTCTTCTCCTTCGATCTTTGTTTATAACTTTTTCCTGCAACTATGGATATCGTTTATTTTGTTTGCATATGTGAAGCCACGCGTTCTATGCAATTATGTTTCAAGGTACATAAATAATATTTTTGAAAAAAAATGAACCTCATCATGATTACTCATGTGATGTTTTGTATCAATGTGTTTATAGTTTAGTAAGCAGAAGAAATTTATTTTTTTAAATAAATATTTTTAAAAAAATTTAACTATTTTTATTTAAACCTAAAAAAAGTACTGATATCACGATGCATTAATGTCTTTTTATGTTAAAGGCATAGCATACCGTAATATTTTTTTCAAATCTTTTGTTTTACAAAATTGCAACATGATGCAACATGACTTGGTATTTTTTTTTCTTCAATCCTATTATGATGTGCCTTGTATCATAATAGTGCCTTGTATCATGAGAAATCAGTTCATTAATAATTTTAGTAAGCAGTATCGAATAATTTTTTGAAATAAACATCAAGTTTGGCTCTTTTAATTTAACTTTAAAGTGGTGCACGTTGTTTAGGGTGTAACTTTTGGGAATTTCTTTCAAACATTATGTTTTACAAAATTCAAACACGGCAATAGAAACCCTTTGTTAAACGTACCTTGCCTATGTCCACAAACAAGGAAAAGTGTTTCTACAAAACTATGTTTTCTTGTAATACATGTATCGCATAAATGCTTTTTATTATCGAAATGCTACCTACACCAACCTAGAGAAACGTGCCTCATAAGATGGACAACATTAATACAAATCGTGCCACATGAGACACACTATACCATCACTTAGCCACAAACATTAGAGCATCATTATATTCCTCACGTACAAATGCCTTGCTTAGGTTGTTGGTATATTGACGTGCCACTTTTACTGTAATAAAACTATTTCTTTTTATATTAGATCGATCTTATAACCATGGTTCAGCGTTAAAATTTACACCTAAATCTAATGGTGTAAGAATTCTATAAGAGGAGATAAAGGAAAAATTGAGAATGAGATCACATGACATTGTTGTTTGGTTAGATAAAATAGCAAACAGCAAACTCTAATATATTCTATATTAGAATTTGCTGTGTGCTATTTTATCTTGGTATAAGAGCTTCAAAGCCTGTAAGGGCCTCTGGCCCTTCGTGGGCATAGAGAAATAAAGAGATTGGTTTTCCAATTTATTTTTTATATTCGTCCATCATTGTGGTGCTGCGATATTTAACATCGTCCTGTGTAAATAGAGGTCATGCTGCGGGTTTATGAATCAGAGGAATCGATAGTGTTGTGTAAAGAGTCAAGACACTGTGAGTTCGGAGATCTGTTGGCCTTGTTAAAGAGCCAACACCTATTGGAGACAAATTCTGCCATAGAAAGTAGCACTGGCTATCCTAATGAGACCACAAAGAAAAGAGTACCAGTTTTTCAGATCGGTTCTGCCCTTAATGGCATGGCTGTTAACGTATAGATGCTTATTCTGGGCCGCATTCTACTTGGTGTCAACTTCGGATTTTCCAATCAGTTTTGGGTGTGTGAGGACCAGTGATGGCCGATTGCGATGACAACACATCTTTGTCGACGACCTTGGCCATGACCTGGAGAACCTAGGCTTACGATTCCATTGTCGGATCTGTAGTAGACGATTCGTGGCTTCTTCCAAGATGAGGCCGATGGATAAAGGTGAACCATTAGAAATTTCCAGTGGATGAACCATGTGAAGGGCTCGTCGCAGACTCGACTTTTCTGCTTCGCCGTGTCGGTGTGGCCCTATAAAAATGACGGCGGGTTTTGCAAATTGCTCATGTGTTTCTGCGCCCGGTCGCTGGGCAGCTGCCGCCTGCTAAACTTCCGCGCGGCACATTACAAGCACGAGGCCGAGCCACTGATGCAGGCGTTCATGGAATCTGTCTTCTACTTGCAGCCCCCAGGTGACACACTGACGCGCCGATCGACATTCGATACCATCATAGCCGCTTACATTCCGGTGTTCTTCAACAATGACTCGGCATATACACAGTACACGTGGCATTTACCGCCAGGCGGCGAGGTCGACGGTGGGGGGTATTCTGTATTCATTCCGCAAGAGGACGTGGTCACCGACGAGTCCCTGGTGTAATGGGTGCTGAGTGGTTTGAGTTCCGAGCGTGTGAGAGAGATGCAGCAAAACGTATTAAATTTGATTCCACGTGTCATTTACATGATGAGGTCGAGCTTCGACGTGTCATATGTGGTGGAGCCGGTAGAAGACGTGTTAGATATCAGCGTAAAGGGTGTGTTGGAGAAAGTTTCATCGCAGCAGCAAGCGGTGGTGGCAGCGGTGGAAGAAGTTGTGAGAATAGATGATGGGATCAATATTTGTTAAATTTGGAATCGACTGTGGATTAAATTGTAAATTTGGGGAGTAGCTTAATCAGTGAAATTTGCTTGATGGAAAAGGCCTGTGGGGGAAATCTAAATATGGCTCCGACGTGGTGAGCAGCGTCTTGGAGAAAGCATAACAGCGCTTCACGAATTTGGTGAAGAGGGGACGATGTGTTCTCGAGATCCTCTAGGAGTAGAGATAACGAAGACGACGAAGAGGCCTTGAAGTGGGTGGTCTGCAAGGGGATTCTCCAGAATGTGGGCATTCATGAGAAAGTCGAGGTGGCAAGGATTGGCATTGAAGACCGCTAGCTTCTCATCGATAGATTGCTCAAAATTGCAGCTGAAGATAATAAGCAGTTTCTGCTCAAGCTTTGCAACAGGATCGACAAAGTGGGTATTGACATGCTTAAGATCGAAGTCCGGTTCGAACACATATACCGGGATTCTGATGGATTCTGATTATTACATTTGTGAGCTGTTTGGAGAGCCATTGTCATCGGATGGAGCTACTGACTAACCTGAATTTTCCATCGTAGAAGCGATGGATGAAGAAGAACCAGTGGGCCATCTAAGATTTGGGGTGTTGGCATGTGCAGACATCATTCGAAAGGGGGGAGAGCAATCGGTATGGCAAAGGGGCCGACCATCCATGCCTTGGGGAGTCGATCTTTGGAGAAAGCTCAGGCCTTCGCGGATCATAACAATTTCCCAACACGCGTGAAGCTCGATGGGAGTTATCAAGAGGTCATAAAACCATGCAGCTCTGGAATATTTTTGTTTCTGCAGGTGCCGCTACTCAGAATGTTGGATTCTAGTTTTTTTTGGAGCGGTTTCGGTGATCCACCTGTCATGCAATCTGTTACTTCTATTATATCTCAAGACAATGATTTTGTGCCCATTGTGGAGCCAGAGGTTCTTCTCGATGGAGACCATTCCATTGACAGAACCCTTGAAGTGGCGGAGAAAGTCTGGATGAAGGATTACTTTTACTTGAAAAAGTGTTATGGAGACCATCAGTTTGAAATGGAGGCCGGTTAGCATGGTGATGGACGAGCCATAATAGTTGGGTTCGAGTTTTTTTGGTAATATTCTGCCACTGCAACGGTAAAATGTGGGATTTATAAATGTTTTGGAATTATAAGCATTGAGCTTAGCTAACTCAATGGAGTGGTTTTGTTAGAATTAGCTACTCTAAAAAATCATGCAGGTAAATCCAAGACAATTAAATCAGAAAGATGAAGCAAATGTGCTATGTGGTGGGTAATAAGGTTGAATTGCACCAAATTACACCAAATAGTAATTTTGTGCAACAGTTACACTAAAGGAGGAACGACAATGTTTATGATGGATAGCAAAATAGATGTTTGTTTGAGCTAGTGTGGTTTGTGGAATAGACTCCCTAGCATGTTATAAACAAGTCAAGTTGTTGTAATGGCTATTGTATGTACCCAGAAACTCCAAAATGTGGAATGAAATGTAAGTTTTTTAAAGGCATATGAAAGTTCATGGTGATCTTAAAACCACATTGTAATGGTTTATGGTCAGCCTGAAACCATCTTTTGTCACTGTAAAGTGATGGCTGGTGGTAAGCCAGAAACCATCTATAGAGTCTTTGTGGCTTAAGTGCTTTTGTGACCAGCTTGCCTTTGTGGCAGAATCGCCTCTGTGGCTTGAGGTGCCTTTGTGGCCGGGTGCACAAGAGAGCTTTGTGCTCAATTGAGCAGGTGGACTGCAGAACACCTGGCTCGGACTCAGATGATTTTTAATTTTTTGAGTAGAATGGGGTTAGCATGATTTTCGTGCTGACAGTCACACCAGGATGCACAACTGGTGCGTCTGTTAGGCCATTAATAGCGTCACCGCGCCAAAATACCACACTGGTGCGGAATTTTACGGAAAGATCACGCCAATTCACCATCAAGGGGATCCATGAGAATCCTCATCTTCGTTTGATGATTTGAGAGAGGAGGCAGATCAGAGAAGTTGTAGATCTGTCCAAGGGAGGCAGATTGTGTTTTGGAGGTTTTTATATGCAATTTGCGTGATGGTGGTGGATTTGACTATCATGACAAGTAGTCATTAAGGGGGGAGTTAGAAATAATTAATTCCTACTTGTCTATGGTTGTAATTCTCTATTTGAGGAGTTTGTTCCTACATAATAGGAATTATCTGGAATATAGTTTCTCCTAGTTTAGTGTGTGGTTGAGAGAATCTCTCAACCACACTACTCTACGTCTAAGATAGAATTACTATCTTAAAACTATTTCTTGTATAAATATGTGTGTAAATTTCCTCATTCATAATAATAGAATATATTTTTGTGTGCTATTTTATCTTTGTTGTCTTGGATTTATTGAAGCGATTTAGGTAAAGGTTAAACAGATATGGGAAAACGCCTTTGTATTGTCAAAGACATACCGATGACAGAAGGCCTATCAGCTGTTATTTAGGCAAGGAGGTTTGTATATAGTAAAACAGATGTTCACATGTTTGAACATTTTACTGGTGAAGATGAGAGTGAGTATGACGGTCAACTGTTTTGTGCGAAGAAATGATGCAAAATATTTGAGTGCATTCATTAAAGAATTGCACAACTCGGATTGGATATCAGCACAGCTATCTCACGAAGAGTGGAAGCAGCTCCTCCTAATATTAGAGTACTCCTTAAATTCTTAAAATCTGGAACGACTGCTGAGGTTTGCGTGAGGACGGGTATGAAAATGGCCGATCAGTCTTTCGTGTACACATTTCCTGTATTCTCTTACTAGGATTATCATAGCAGGTTTTGATAGTAAGAACATTGTGATAGCATGCATTTTACTTTTTATTTTTTATTTCCATTTTAATTTATGTTCTTTAACGAAATGCCTTTCTTAAGAAATATGTCGGGTCTTAAATTCAATAAATTATGTCATGCCTTTAATGGTGCCCTTATTATGTACGTTGAATTCGAATTGATGATAAATAATCGAGATGTCGTCATAATCCTAAATGTATTTCTATGAATAGAAAATTCATTAAATTTTATATTCCTGGGAGGAACAACGCCCATGTTGCTATTATTCCGCCGAGAAGGTAATGAGTGGAAGTATAGATATGTATGCAGCCGAAACATTTTAACAACTTAGATATTTTAACTTTGTTCCCAAGATGGATATATTTCAGTAATTGTTCTTCGCATTTCTGTTTTTATTATCGATATGATGCTGCTATACTTTCCTTATGTTTTTAGATTTTCATGTTCACTGAGAAGAATAGATTCGCAAAATAAATGGTCCATTACACATTATGCAGTATATCAACATACCCCATACATATATATATATACTCATGAAGATTTAGTCATCATTTTATTTCTTCAAAAATGAAATTCTGTCAAATTTTTTCACAATAGTGTCAAAATTTACATCTTTATTGAACAAATATTTTAGTTCCCATTTGATTTTAAAAGGAGTGAGCAACTACATATATTCTTCATCATAAGTGTAAGGTAGTTTTCTCTTTGTCAAGTCATTTTTATACTAAAGAACAGATAAAAAGTTTGTTTTCTTAACTTTGCAAAACAAAGTTGTGGCAGGCTGGTCAAATTTATATTAAAGATCAAATTTATATTAAATATAAAATTTTCTGATATTATAAATTAGAAAATAAAGATGATAATTGCACTCTACAGTGTATATGGGTAAATCATAAATTGATAAACATTTATGTGTCAGTTAAATTTAATATAGAATTCAAAAAAATATTGTATTGTCCTACAAAGTTAAATGTAATAAAAAGTATAAACTTTAATTTTTAATATAGTAATTTTGTTTTTATTAATAAAATTTACCAATAATTTTTTACATTAAAAAATTTCATAATATACATATTACATTAAAATGTATAAGTAGAAACAATAAGTTAACATCCATTTTACCTTACAAAATGGAATAATGATTATGTAATCATGTTTAAATTTAATTAATAAGCACATAAAATTAGAATATAACAATATGTTTAATGATTCATATTTATGTCCACTTTCGCATAGAAATTATCAACTTATAAATAGGCTTTGCAACAATACTAGAGGCCAATACTATTGTTCAACAATACAACATGCCCAAAAACCATCTCTCATTTCACACTCAAAATATTTTATAAATATTTTATTTGAATTCGAATTTATAACATTTTTTTATTAAATTTAAAATAAAAAGTACTATAATTAATTTTGAGATATATCTACCTCTCTATAACATGAAAATATTTAAGATATAAATAGTAGTTATAAATTAAGATTCATATCACCATATAAATTAAAATAATAATTTGTAACCATATCTAAATTTCATTAATAAACACACAAAAATGTAATACTTACATTATAACGATATTTTCAACCATGGATATTCACCACCACTTTACCATGTATATTATTAACCATACCATACAATGAGATAATACGATGAGGCATCTATACCACATTCCCAAAATCCATCCCTCATTTCATAATCAAAATAATACTTACGATTAACAAGAATTTTACTTATAAATACCCACAAGCACTTTAGCATGGATATTATTAACCATACCATACCATAGGTCAATACCATTGTTCATCAATACCACATGTCAAAATTTCATCTCTCATTTGACAAACAATATATATATATATATATATATATTATATTTGCCAAGAGACACTATCTATCCCATTATGGAAAAGTTGTTGTAATATCCAGTTATATTATGTTATCTAAACATTTTGAATTGGTTAAATTAAATAAATGTAAAAAGCAAAATTTTTAAATTAAAATATTTGGACTAAGTGAAATTATATAAAAATAAAAATTAAACTAAAAAAATAAAACTAATAATGGAACCGCCCTAGATCCATCTTAACTTCATATCTATGAAGCTCCTAGAGATATGGAATTTCTCCATGTGCAAGCCTATCTCAAGTTTTGCACTTATAAAAGAGGTTTGCACATTGAAAGACTTGATCCCTCTCAATACTTGATAGATCTTGAATTAAAATGGTCCAGACTGGTTTTCTTACTATATGATGTTTAAATTTTTACTAATAACATATGAAGCTTTGTTTCATTTGAAGAAAAATCTCTAAAATAAGTAACAATTTTCTATCTTACTCTTTTCACTAAAGTGAATGTTTAAATATTACTAAAAGAAAATAACAAGAATTCTATATTTACTTTATTAACCAACTCTATCTTAAATTCATTCTAAAGTTAAAAAGTATTTATGAAAATTTACCAATTAGTCTAATTGTTTTTGTGCCGTGCCATCTCGTATGGAAGAAGACAGCCATGCGTTTATGCTTTTTTGGTTGATTTTCTTTGTTAACTCAAAGGCAGTAGGATGCAAATTTTCTTAGTTAAGTGTCGAATTTATCCCTTAGCGTCCATCTTGCTTCTTTCCCATCTCCACAACATAGCACCATCCACCAGCTCCCAGGGCTGGACGCGAATATTGACAAAACCTGTTAGACGTATTGCTATTCGCGGGTCTTGTCTTCCATGGCATCACTCGACATGTGTCCTTTTTCGAAGCTCGCGGGTCTGGTCTTCCATGGCATCACTCGACCTGTGTCCTTTTTCCGAAGCTCATAGGGTGCGAAACGAAATGAATCACTACGAAAAATATTGGGGTGTGAAACGAGATGAATCACTACGAAAAATATTGGGGTGTGAACGTCATTTTTTTCTAAAACTCGTGAGGATTAGTTCAACTTGTGTCTTTTTGTGAGTTTCTATAGAACTATGAGGTCTTTGGAACTTTGCCAATCTTCAACTGGCCATAATTTCTTGACGCTTGGGAAATTTAGGTTTCGATAGATCGTTGGAGAGGTCTTTTGAATCTTATCCATTTAAGTATTTTGCATAATTGTTTGAGATGATATTTTATAGTGAAACGATAATAGTGAAAGGATTAAACAATCACTAACCACCTTTGCCATCAAATAGTAACATTTTTTTACATCAATGATGATATTTAGCTAACAATCTCCTACTTTGATATTGATGGCAACACTAAAAGTTGTAGGTCATTGATGGCAACACTCATTTGTTCATTCTCCAATTTTTGCTTATTATGTCCATTATTATCCTCTAATGTTTTCTATTTCTCCCCATTTGATATGATTAGCGAAAGATCACATAATAATTTTAGAACAACTATTATCTACATTATTTTTTAACCTAATTGATGGCCCTCATTATTATAACAACAACGTTGTAACTAACTACTACAAGTCTGGACTTAAATTAGCAACCTGGGTTTGATACAAACTTTAGAGGAGTGAGCAATGTGCTTGCAACAAGAAATGTATTCTCCTTTATTTGTTTTGATGCAAATAAAAGGAAGCTAAAATGTACATAAACCACTTTTTCTATTTAGACTACTCAAAATGCTAAAACAGGTAGCAACAAATAGATCTACTCTAACTTGCAGGAAAGTAAACACAAAAAAGTATCCCTATCTTATTTATAGAAATGTGAATGACCAAAGGTATCCTTCCTCTATTTATAAAAGAGTAAATGACAATAAATAAACTACTCCAGTTTGTAGTAAAATAAATGATAAGAAACAAACCTATGCGAAAGGAAATAATTTCATTTCAAGAGTTACAAAGAAAAATAAATTATATTTTATGATGCATGATAAAACAACTTACAACTAAAAGAAGACATTCAAATTGTAAACCAATGCTTACAAAATAGAAAGCATTTTTTGCTATAGTTACTAAGGTGAAGTTTTTATGGGGCCTTTAAAATTCCAAACTCCAACTCGAGGGTTTTATGTGTATTGGTTGTTGCTGCAAGAAATTATTATCTACAACCTTTGCTAAATTACTTGATGGCCCTCAATATTACAATAAGAACATTGAAACTCCTAAGGGTCTAGACTTCAATTATAAAACTGGGGTTCCTACAAACTTAAGAGTTATCATTGTGTGTGTAGTAGGAAAAGTATTCTCCTTTGGTTGATTTCATGTAACCAAAGGGAAATTAAATGTACAGAGGCCACTTTTGCTATCTAGGCTACAACAAAATGGTCATAAAAATAAGGAACAACAAATACACCTACTTCAAATTGTACGAGAGTAAACAACAAAAAGTAACCCTATATTATTTGTAGAAAAGTAAATGACAAATGGTAACCCTACTCTATTACCACAAAAATAAATGGCATAAAATAAACTACTGTTTTTTACCTGAAAATAAATGAAAAGAAATAAACATGTACTCACTACTAGAAATGAAATAAAATATTTTAAATAATTCTATAGAAACATCAAGTACATTCTATTATTAATGGTAAACCAACTTACAAATAAAAGAAAACATTAAAATAGTAAATCTTATTTACATAAAAGAAAGTGGTTTTCCCTATAGCTATAAGGGTAAGGATTCTAAGGGATCTTTGAACTTCCGAAATTGAACTCGAATGTTTGATGTATGTTGTAATGTGCACAAGAATGATAAATAGGATTTGAATGAAACTGTGGTCATGTTCTGGTGCAATCAATGTACTACTACAACCACTGTGCAATTAAGAGTAGTTCTACATGAGTTTTAAATGTGATTTAAGGGGTGAAGAATATAAGGAAGTTTTAACAAGGATAAAGGATTATTTCTTGAGCTTAGGCTCCCTTGATGGGTCAATTCACGCATGAAACAAGTAGATCTACATTTTCCTTTAACTCGTCCAAACATAAATAGACTTGTTAAAAGATTGCATAAATTGGTTACACTAAGTTGAAAGATGATGATCTTAGTGAGTGACATGTTCATGAAATAATACTAAATACACATATTAAGGATTCTTATCTAACTGAAAGAAAAATGCACGATTTATTGGTAAAATTAATGTGTATAAACGACAGATAATAGGCACATATTTTCTTCTCCTTCCTGGCCTAATAATAAATTTCTCTTTTATGAATCTATTGTATATAGGAACATCCTTGACGGTTTGTAAGAGGAGAATATTAACAAAAAAAAAATATTTCTTGAAACGGTTCATCTTCTTCTGTGGTGTGTGTTTTATAGTGGATCAACCTTTTATGATAGCGAGGTTTGTTGGGCTGAGGAGTGAAGTTTTCCATCTCTTCTTCAATATTTTTTTATGGAGAACTTAGTTGAACATTAGGAAGTACCTTCCTAGGCTTGAGATTGCTTTCTTTGATTTCTACAACATAGACAAGATAATATGTTTCTCCACTATAGTTTGGTTGGGCCAACATATTATTTCGCTTCACATTTGGTTGAGAAAGTATTTTTTGCTATTTCAAAGTACTATTTTCATGTGTTTTTGTTTGAGCAGAGGAAAGTGTTAGGGAAAGTGTTTGAAAGTGTTCAGGAGGTTGGTGTTGGTATGGTTGAAAAGGCGAAATGGACGATTGGAGAGGGATATACAATGGGGTAGGCATAGAAATGGGTGGGGTGCTCAGTGGACACCATGGTTGAAATTGTGCATTATAACTTGTAGGGAAAGAGGAATGATAATTCATACCTAATTCATATGGTCAGGGGCCTTGTGACCTTTTCTAGTTGACAAAGAAAAGCTACTCCATGCCTCCTTCTACTTCTTAGTACATCACTTTCAATGCTAAAAGTTATGGACACTTACGAGTTGAATGGTTTTATTCAAACATAGAACATATTTACATAACATTTAATGCGAACTCATTTCTAGGATGCCTGTTGGTGCATATAGGGAAAAACATGGTTATGGCATTTTTTCTTCCTCTTTTTCTATTAGTTTATATTGTTCTCATATGCGTGGAAATGGTGTGTAAGATATTATTTTTAAAATATGCAACATACCTCCCACTTCATTCTCAATGAAAAATGTAGAGGATGAAGGAATTAGCAAGACAATTTCGATCTACCACTTTTTCTAGTAGCTCTAGAATGGTTTTTTATTTTAATGTCTCCATGTTTGAGCAAATAAATATCTCCATTGCCAAACATATTGAGAGTCTCCATTAGTTCTTATCTGACCCCTAGGAGTAAGACTAATTTCAATGAGTCTAGAACAAGAGTGTAATTATGTGCCCTCCTGTACCTTAGTTGAAATCTTTCCTAATATTCTTCGAGTGATTCATCTGGCCCTAGGACATTCTGAAGATTTCATCCATTCTATCTCTTACTCTGTAGTAATCACCAAATTTGGTGTTGAATTCGTGTTGCATTTGTGCCCATGTAGTGATGATCGTTCATTCTTAATTCATGAACCAGTGCAAGGTTGCATTGATAGGGGTTGAAAGAAACAATTTCAGATTTTTCTCATTTTATGTATAATGAAATGTCTTGTAGACTACAAAAAATTCAAACATCAAAGTGTTAGGATCATAAGAAGCCATTCCATGGAAATTTGGAAGAGCAGTGGGTTTAATATTTTTAAGATTACCTTCTTCATTTGGCTCTCTAGTAGAAAAGACTTCAAGATACGTTTTTCTAGCCATAGTATCAATATTTGATGGAGGTTCTTCTCCTCATCAAATATCCTCATAAATCCTCACATTCTCACAAAATCCTCTATATCCTCTATAGATAGATTTGGAGGCTCAAAATCAACAAGTGAAGGTAGGATGTTTCTAGGAGTGGGGTTTTAGGCATAATTTTTTTTGAATTATCCCTAACTCTGTGAGACCTGAAAGAATGACTTTTTTCTTTTATTTTTAGATAGAAATGCCAATGAAATTTTACGTATTTTTCTCAGAAATAAATGGAATGGAACGAAATAGATAGGAAAAAAAATACATAATTTTAGACCTCCTCAACAATGACACCAAGAAGTGATGGCCCTCAGTATTATCACAATAATTTTCACAATATTGATGGTCTCAACTTTTATTATCACACTAGGATTCTTACAAACATAAGAGGATTAAATACTGTGTGTGCAGTAGGAATTTTATTCTCGTTTGGTTGATCTTATGCAACTTAGGGGGGGATAAAATGTAAGGAGACCACTTTTATGTCTAGGCTATAGGACATGTTCTGGAAAACAAGGAAGAACAAATAGACATACTATGGCTTGTAGTAATGAAAACAACCAGAAAGTAACCCTATATTATTTGTAGGAAATTAAATGACAAAAGTTAACCCTACTCTATTTTTAGAAAAGAAAATGACATGAAATAAACCTACTATGTTTTGTAGGTAAATAAATGATAGGAAATAATCCTACGATAACTCTAGGAAAGGAAAGAAAATCATTTCAAGAATGTTGGAGAAAATTCAATTCTATTCTGCATGATCAACCAAATTGCAACTCAAGGAAGATATTTAAACAATAAACCCTAAGTACACAAAAGAAAGCAGTTATTGCAATAGTTACTAGGGTAAGTTTTGTATAGGGCATCTGTAATTCTAAAATCCATATCAAGGGTCGAATGTGCATTATAATGTGCTAATGAATGATAAAAATTCTTTGAGTGTAAATATGGAGGTGTTATGGTGTAATATTCATACTACTACATAATGCCACTCTTTTGTTACAACAAATAATCGAGAGTAGTTTTATGAGTTCTAAATACACTCTAAGGCGTGAAGAAAGTAAAGGAAGGTTATAAAAGGGTAAACGGGTCTTTCCTAAGCTCATTTTCCCTTTATGGGTCAATTCACACATCAAACAAGCATATTTAGGGTTTCTTATAGCTCATTTAGACATAAATAAACTTGATAACAAATTGCAGAAATGTGTAACAATGAGTGAAAAGATGATGACGTAAGTGATCCATGTGCACCAAAAATGATACTAGCTATAGCTATTAAGCATTGTTGTGTAATTGGCATGATTGGCTAGTAAAATCAAAGTAAATGAATGATAAAGTACTGATTTTAGGAAATAAAAAAATGGAAGGGATGAGTTAAAATTTAAATGAAGAGATTCATTGCATCGGATAAACTATTTCTAAATCTGTTAAAGCAAGATACATAAACAAACCAAAAAGAAGCTTTGTCACTAACTCTACAAAGAAATTATTCTTTAGAGATGAGATTTGTAGAAAAACATGACTAAACTAAATGCATGGAAATTAATGATACAAGAAGGGGAACATGAGCCCCTAAGTTGGCCCCTAACCCAAGTAGACTCGGGTCCCTTAAAGGAAAATAAAACAAGAAATAAACACGTGTTTTTTATTAATCAACAAATATACTCATACATGGAATATGACAAGACTGAAATAATAGGCAAGAAAACTTTCTCTACTATTGACAATATTCTCCAATTATTTGAGTCCCTAATAGGGTATTAAGGCTCCTTATTTATAAAAAAAAATTATTGAGGGGTAGCCTAGTTGAAGAGAGGATTGGTTCCTTAAAAAACCCTATAAAGTAAAATATGGTTCCCTAATGACTTTCCAACTATACGGAGGTGATAATGTCCTTAATCTAGTCAAATTTTGCTTATCCTTACAGAAGGACAAGCACCATATTTTCCTCTTGTTGGACTCATGTGCGATTTGCATCAAATATCCTCAATATCCTACACAATAAATGCATTAGGAACACAAGATTTGGAAATCATCTCTTAAATGTACTAAGAACATATTAAAGCTGAAAATACATTATTAACTACAAAGGGAAACATTAAATACACCTAAGGATGGTTATATGGGCCTTAATTGATACCTATTTGGAGGGAAAATCATATGCCTACTAGAATTATTTCTCATCCTTTGGAAACTTATTCATCTTGTTGTTTTTCATTCGTTATCTTGATGACTTGTATCAAATCCTACGATGTTTGAGTTGTGATAGCTCCTTTTGGACAGAACTCTGCAGTCTGCTCAAGTTATGTTTGTTCCTTATTTTCCTCTTCCTAGCCCTGATGCTCCTATAGGTGAAAAATAACGAAGAGCTAAAGTTGAGTCAAATCGACACTACTCCAAGTCTTTTGATGATTCTTTTGTAAAGAGTTGTTTTGGCTAATGAATTCCCTAAATTTTTAAGTGAATGGTATTTCGTTGTCCTTGAATTGTGTCGAAATGTGTGTCATGCTCTCTGGCATGCCTGCAGGCTTTCCTCACCTAATAGCCTAAACAAATACTTAAAGTGAAGGATTTCCTCTTCCTACCTTTTCTTGTAGATTTTTTCCATGTTGGTATATTTTTCTATGATCTTGTGAATGGAAATTATGAGATGCATGGATGGAAGCTCTTCCATGGTCCATAGTGGTTCTTCTACATCCTCTACTACTATTACATTGATATTTGTTGCCCTAGAACCATTGATTGTACATCAACCAATAGAGAATTTTGGTCCTAGTTGTTGATGTTAATATCCATTTTTCTATCTATATCTCCTTATATATCCATATTTATATCTCTCTCATCCTTTCTCTACCCCCTTCCCTTTCCCATCTGTCTCTCTCTCTCCTCCAATTTCCTTATGTATTTCTCTCTATCTCTATGTAGCTCTCCTATATCCCCCTGTTTCACTAAAAATGTCCTCTCTATTAATTTCGTTCCCATCCATTTATTTCTCTCACCCTCTTCCTATCCCTCTTTCTATCTCGTTTAATCTTTCCATATTCCTCATTGTGGCTTCCATTTCATATTTCTCTCAACCTCTTCTCCTTCTTCCCCACTATATCACCCCATTTTCCTATTTGTTTCATTCTATGTCATGTTTCCCTCACTATATATCTTTCTCTAATTTCCTTTTCATTTGTATCTCTATCTCTCTTTCTTTATTCATTTCTCTCTATAGGTCTGAAACTAGATGGATATCGCTGACGTAGAAAATAAATCCAAAGAAATTGTCATTATGGGGTGTTATATCAAAATTATACAAGGTGTTTGTGTCTATAATGGATGTTAGGCGAAAATCAAATCCTTATGGTTCGAATATTTTGTAAAAAAAATTGTGAGATGAATGATAAGCTAAGAAAATAATTGGAAAAAAATCATATGAAGCTATTGTAGCAATTGCAGGTCGTATACTTGTTATACCGAAATTCTTTGACACCGACGTCTAGGATATCAGCAGTCAAGACCTGTATCACGGGATTTCTATTGTGCAGAGATTCTGGATCACAACATATTCTTTGCATGATCTACTTTACTCAAAAATGATGGTTAATTCTTTAATTATCTTCGTCGCTAGAGAAATTGATAGATCAGAAGGGACGACAGGTCATAGTGAGGGACAACTCCTCGAAGCCGAAGCGGGGGGGCTGCGCAATTCTGAAAGCCCTTCAAAATGGCCTTCGTCTTGTCAAAGATATACTAATGACGGAATGCCCATCAGTTATTATTATTGTTAAGAAAGGAGCTTTGGATATTAAAAAGAGATCGTTCACATGTTTGAACATTTTACTCGTGAAGATGAGAGTGAGGATGAAAGCGACGGTCCACTCTGCAAAATATTTGAGTACATTCATTTCCGAATTACGCAACTTCGATCGGATATCAAACAACTATCTCGAGAAGAGTTGAAGCAACTCCTAATATCAGAGAACTCCTTAAATTCTTAAAGGCTAGGAGGACTGCAGGACTGCTGAGGTTTAATGTGAAGACAGGTGTGGAGATGGCCGACAAGATTTCCGTGTACTCATTTCCTGTATGCTATTCTTAGGATTGTGATAGCAATTTTATTTTATTTTATTTGAAGAGAATTGTATTACTATTTTATTTGAAGAGAATTTTATTATTATTATTATTGAATTTTGCTAGTTGGGAATGGATAATAAATTTATGAAAATATAAAATTATATATCTTAAATATAAATATGAAAATTGAAAATCATTAAATTTTAAATCCTGTCTGGAAGAATGGCAATGTTGTGACGAGTCTGCTTGGAAGGTAATGAGTGGAAATACAATGATGTATGAAAATGAGGCATTTTAACAAACCTAGAGATTTTAACTTTGTTCGTAATATGAACATATTTCAGTAATGGTTGCTTCGCATTTCTGTTTTTTTTCTAGATATGATATTGAGATACTTTCCTTCTGTTTTTAGGTTTTAATGTGAATAAAAAATTTCACTTGCAAAATAAACTGTCCATCACACATATTATGTGATATATGCACTACCTAATTTTAATTTCCACGAAATGTTTTTCCTATTCACTTTTTCAACCATAATGTTGAAATTTTTGTCTTTATCGAGCAGATCCCCCAGCTCTCATTTTATTATAAATGGAACTGTCCATCACACATATTATGTGATATATGCACTACCTCATTTTATTTTCCACCAAATGTTTTTAATCCTATCCACTTTTTCAACCATAATGTCTAAACTTTTGTCTTTATCGAGCAGATCCCCAGCTCTCATTTTATTATAAATGGAATGACAAACTAAATATATTCTCCATCTAATTGTCGTGTTTTTCTCCCTTTTTCAATAATAATAACAATAAGTCATTGTTATATTAAAAAAGTATTATAAAGTTGTGGAGATGTTTTTAAAATAAGAAAAAATGATATTATTATATTAGGTTGGCCTATTGCAAGGCCTGACCCAACCGTTTCGAGGAGAATGGATTTTGTGACTTTCCAATGGCTAGACATTAATTTTGACCAATTAAGCTAACCCTGGGTGCTAACTAAAATATTTATTTGTATTTATACCATATTTATAAATTTTATTATAAAAACTAAAGAATTATTAAATATATATTAATATGTTTCACTTTTATATATATATAAAATATAATAAAGAAAAGTCAAACTAAGTTATTTCAAAAAGTTTATTTAGATGATAATTATCTTATCATCTCATGCTTAAATTTTTGTTAGTAATATTTTAAGCTTTGGTTTCTTTGGAGAAAATTGTTATAATGGATCCCAGTCTCAAAAAAAGTCTCTGAACTAAGTATAACTATTAGCTGAATTCTCTATGTTACTCTCATCACTTTTACTAAACAAATATTATTACAATATTTGTTAAAGTTTGAATATTGCTAGTAGAAAAATAACATACAGAGGAAGACGTTGAAGGACTTGTATTTTTGTTAATTTTGTTTTTAACTCACAAACATTGGGGTGTGAATTTTCTTCATTAAGTGTCAAATCCATCTTCCAGTCTCCATATCTCGGCTCACCCATCTCCATAACATAGCACCATACACTAGCTCCTAGGGTGGGATGTGAATATTCATAGCACTTGTTAGAGACATTTTTGTTCGTGGGATTTGTCTTCCATGAGATCACTCCACTTGTGTCCTTTTCCCAAGATCTTAGGGTACAAATGCCTATTAACGAAAATAAATCCTGTTTTGCAGGTACTTTGAACTAAAGAACCATGGAGCTCCACACCAATGGATCACTATGAAACATCTTGGGGCATGAAAAACAATTTTTTCTGAACTGATGAGGATTAGTTCATCACTTGCATTTTTTTAGGCCAATATGGAACCATAAGGCCCCTAGAATCTTGCCAGCTTTCAACTAGCCATAAATTCTCGACCCTTCGGAGTTTCAAGTTTCCATATATCATTCGAAAGGTTTTTTTAGGCCTATCCCTCTAACAACCTTGTAGAATTTTTGGGCTAATATCATATAGTGAAACATCCACTAAATATCTACTCCATAATTTACCTTAGAAAAGAAAAAACTTACCAACATCAAGGACTAGCAAATCGCTAACTACCTTTGGCATCAAATTGCATCACTCTTTGAAATCAATGACGACATTTTTCTAGAAATCTCCCACTTTGGTATAGATGGAAACACTAAAAATTGTAGGTCATTGATGGAAACACTTAATTTTTCATTTTCCAATTTTTTCTTACTCTTTCCATCATTATCCTTCTTTAATGTTTTCTAGTTTACCCCCCTTGAAATCAACACAAATGGGTCTACTCTAGCCATCACATAACAACTTGCTAATTATGTTGGTTGTGGTTGTAAACAACTATTATCTACAATCTTTGATAACCTACTTGATGGCCCATAGTATAAATAAAAATAACACTCTTAAGTTCAGTTATCAACATGTGGTTGTTACAAACTTCATATGAGTCAACAATATTTGTGCAACAAGAAATGTAACCTCCTTTGGTTGATTTGATGCAACTAAAAGGAAGATCAAATTTACATAAACCATTTTTTTCTATCTAAGCTACAGGAAATGCTCAAAAGAACAAAAAATAGACCTACTTTAGCTTGCAGGAAAGAAAAAAACATAAAATAACCCTATCCTATTTCCATAAAACTAAATGTGAGAAGGTAACCCTACTCTATTTTTAGAAAATAAATGATTGGGAAATAAAGCTACTAAGTTTTGTAGGAAAATAGATGATAGGAAAACCTATGGTAACTAGAATAAAGGAAAGAAAATGATTTGAAGAATCTTGGAGAAAAATAAATTATATTTTATGATGTGTGATAAACAAGCTTACAACGAAAATAAGACATTCAAACTCTCAACCCTAATTATAAAATCAAAACCAATTTTTCCTGCAATTTCAAGGGTAAGGTTTCTATGGGGCCTCTAAAATTATAAACTCCATCTTGAGGGTCTAATGTACTTTTGTTGTTGTTGTCAAAAACTATTATCTACAATATTTGTTGACCTACGTGAGGGCCCTTAGTATTATGACAATAATGTTGAAACTCCTAAGTGTCTCGACTTTAATTATCAACTTGGGGTTCATAGAAAAGTAAGAGGATTTATCATTGTGTTTGTAGTAGGTAACTTATGTAACCAAATGGAAGTTAAATGTACAAAGACCACTTTTTCTATCTACACTACAAGAAATGATCATAAAAAAAAGGAACAAATAGACGTACTTGTGTAACAAAGTAAACAACTGAAAGTATCTCTATCCTACTTGCAGAAACGTAAATGACATCAAATAACCCTACTCTATTTGCATAAAATTAAATGACAAGAAATAAACCTACTATGTTTTGCTGGAAAATAAATGATAGGAAATAAACTTGTGCTAACTACAAGAAAGGAAAGGGAATATTTTCAAAATATTTGGACAAATATCAAGTCTTTCCTATTTACATGGTAAACCAACTTACAATTGAAAGCATAAATTCAAATAGTAAACCCTAATTATAAAAAAGACATTATTTTTTTCTATAGTTATGAGTGTAAGTGTTCTAAGGGATATATAAACTTCCAAATTCCATCTCTAAGATATGATCTATGTTTTAATGTGCTAAGGAATGATAAGCAATATTTGAGAGAAAATATGGAGGTGTTCTGGTGCAATCTGTCTACTACTACAAGGTGCCCTATTTTGCTATAGGAACTAACCAAGAGGAATTTTATGAGTTCTAAAAGTGATATAAGGTGTTAAGAAAGTAAAGGAAGTTTGTATAAGGGCAAAGCAATATTTCTTAAGCTTGGGTTCCCTTCATGGGTCAATTAATGCATCAAACAAGTACATCTATGGTTTCATGCAGCTCGTCGAGACATAAATCAACTTTTTATAGATTTAAAAATGGGTAACCGTGAGTGAAAAGATCATGATCTAGGTGAACCGAAAGTAAAAAAAATAATACTAAATACACCTATTAATCAAAAGTGTTTAATTGGTGAAAAATGCATGATTAATTGGTAAGATAAAAATGCATAGACAAATGATAGTAGGGGCACATTTCTTCTCCTTGCTAACCTCATCAGACACTTCTCTTTGATGAATATATTTTATATAGGAACATCCTTGGTGGTTTGCACGAGGGGAATATTGAAACATATTTTTTATTTGTGCCAAAAGTTCAGCTTCTTCTAGGGTCTATGTTTTGAAATGGATCAACCTTTTAGGATAGGGAGGATTGTTTGGTTGATGAGTGAGATATTCCATCTCTTTCTCAATTTATTCTATTATATAAACTGAGTGAGAATTACGAAGTACCTTCCCAGACCTGAGGTTGGTTTCTTTCATTTCTACAACATAGATAAGAGAATATGTCTCTCTAATGTAGATTAGTTGGGCCTGCATATTTTTTGGGTTCAGATTTGGTTGAGCAGTCATTTGTGGTTATTTAAAAGTATTTTCTTTCATGTTGTTTTGGTCAAGGATAATAAAGAATTAGGTTAATTGGCTCAACTACTTGATTCCTCCACCTTGATGATGGATTTCCCCATCAAGGAGGTTGGTGCTAGTATGGCTAGGAAGGATAAATACAAGGCTAGAGAGAATTTAGTCATGGAGTAGGAATAGAAAAAGTGAGGTGCTACATGGAAACCAATATTGAATTATTGGGTAGTTCATACCTTGCTGAAATGATATAGCTGACAAAGGAAAGTTATTCCATGTCTCCTCTTGCTCCCTGGTACATCACTTCCAAACCTAGAAGACATAGACACCTATCATTGGAATGGTTCTCTTCTATCATAGAACATATTTCTATTCTAGGATGACTCTTAGTGCATCTATGCAAAAATATGGTTAATTTCCTTTCGAATTCCACTTGTTTCTTCTTAATTTCTAGTCTTTTCATTTGTAGGGAGAAGGTGTGTAAGATATCACTTTTAAAATATTCCAACATACCTTTTATTTTTTTCTTAATGACTAAAGTAGACGATGAAGTACATACCAAAGCCTATCTAGATCTACCTCCTTTTTTAATAGCTCTAGAATGGTTTTTGAACACTTTTTTGATGTCTTCATAGTTAAGAAAATAAATATTTACATTGGTCAACATATTCAATGTCTCCATTAGTTCTTCTTTAACCCCGAGGATCAAGACTAATTTCAATGAGTCTAGGTCAAGAGTGTCATTATGTTCCCTCCTATAGCTCATTTGAAATATTTCCTCATAGTCTTTTAATGAGTCATATGGCCATTGGGTCATTCTAAATATTTCAACAGTTGTATCTCTTGCTCTGTAGTAATCCCCACATTTAGTGTTGAATGTTTACTACATTTGTTCTCATGTAGTGATGTTGCCTCCTTCTATGCTCATGAACTAGCCCAAGGCTACACCCTTGAGTTTTGAAAGAAACAATTTGAAATTCAACTCATATAATGTATAATCATATGTCATGTAAAATACAAAAAATTCAAATACGAAGGTTTTACGGTCATTAGAAGCCATTCCATGGGAATGTGGAACAACAATGGGGTTAATATTTTTCATATCTATTTCTTCATTTGTGCCAATGATAGGAAATGCTTCACGCTATATTATTCTAGCCATACTATTAGTGGGGGCTTTAGGTAGAAATTTTCTTGAATTATCCCAAACTCTATGATGCATGAAAGAAATGACATTTTTTCCTTGTTTTTAGATATAAATGCCAATGCATTTATTAGTGTCGTTTGCAATAAATGAATGGAAGGGAATCAACTATATAGGAAAACAATACATACTTTATCACATCCTCAAAAATGACACCAAACAATGAATTGATACAATATTACAACACAAATGTTTAAAATCCTAAGGGTCTCAAATTTAATTATCAAACCAAGGTTTGTTCAAACATAAGAGGAGTCAACATTGTGTGCAGTGGAAAATTTCTCCTTTCATTAGTCTTTTTCCACTGAAGAGGAGATAAAATGTACATAGACCACTTTTTCTATATATGCTACCTGAAATGCTAAAAAGAACAAGGAACAACAAATAGACCTACTCTAGTTTGTAGGAAAGTAAACAATAGGAAGTAACCATATCTGATTTGTAGAAAAGTAAGTGACACGAAATAAACCTACTCTATTTTGTAGGAAAATAAAGGATAGGAAATAAACATATGCTAACTGTAGGAAAGGAAATAAAATCACTTCAAGGATGTTGGATAAAAATTAATTATATTCTACGATGCATGATAAACCAACTTACAGCTGAAATAAAACATTTAAATAGTAAACCCTCATTACAGAACAAAAATGAATTATTTTTATACTTACTAGGTTATGGTTTCAATGAGGCCTTTAAAATTCTAAAATCCACCTCCAGGGTCTAACATGGATTTTAATGTGTTAAGTAATGATAAATATGATTTAACTGTGAATATGGAGGTGTTCTACTTGAATATGCACACTGCTACATGATGCCCCTCTTTCGTTGCAAGAAACAATTGAGAGTATTTTTATGAGTTCTAAATGCAGTATAAGGGGTGAAAAAGGTCATGAAAGCTTATACAAGGGTATAGAAGTCTTTCTTAGGCTTATTTTTTATTTATGGATGAATTCACACATCAAACAAGAGGATATAAGGTTTCTTGTAGCTCGTATAGACATAAATCAACTTGCTAATGAATTGCATAAACATGTAACAAAGAGTGAAAATATGGGGATATTAGTGAGCCATATGCGTGAAAAACAATAATAAATATACACATTAAGCATTGTTGTCTAACTGAAACAAGAATGCATGATTGAATGGTAAATGAAAATTGCATAAATGATTGATAAAATACTTATTTCATAAAATAAAATAATAGAAGGAATGAGTTAAAATTTAAATGAATATTATGCATGAAAGAAAAATATTAATAAATTCGTAATAGCAAGATACATAAATAAACCATAAAGAACCTTATTCGCAAACCCTACAATGACAATATTATTTAGAGATGTGATTTGCATAAACACACGAATAAATTAAATGCATGGGAAGTAAATATCCAAGACGGATACCTAAGCACCTAGGTTGGGCCCTAACACATGGACACTCGTGTCCCTTAAAGAAAAATAAAACTAGAAAGAGAATAGTGTTTTTCATTAATCAACAAATGTACTCATACATGGAACATAACAAGACTAAACTAGTAGGTAATGAACCTATCCCTATTATTTACTATATTCCCAAGTGTCTTGAATCCCTAATGGGATACTAAGTCCCCTTATTTAGAAAGAAATAATCTTGAGGGGTAGCCTCCTTCAAGAGGGGACTACTTCCCTAAAAAAACCTTATAAACTAGGATCTAGTTCTGTTGAATTTGTAGCTACATTAAGATGATAATTTCACTGACCCAATAGAGCTTTGATTATTATTAAATATGGGAAAACACCATATTTTCCTCGTATTTTAGTCTTGTGTGATTTTCTTCGATATCCTACACAATAAATGCATTAGGAACACATGATATGAAAATAATCTCTTAACCTTCCTAAAAACATATTAGAGTGAAAAAATACATTATTAAGTGAAAAAGGAAAGATTAAATATTCCTAAGGATGGTTATATAGGCCTTAATTGGTACCTTTTTGGGAGGCATGTCACACCTCTATTGAAACTATTTCTCGTCTTATAAGAAACCTATTCATCTTGTTGTTTTTTATTCATTATCCTGATTTATTGTCTCACATCCTAGGAAGTTTTAGATGTGATAGCCCCTTTTGGATGGAACTTTGCAGTCTCATCAATTTATCCTTGTTCCATAGTTTCCTCTTCCTGATCATTATGCCCTTGTAGGCTCGAAATTAAGGGAGGACTAAACTTGATTCCAACCGAGTGGGATCAAAGTATTTGGATGATTATTTTGTGAATAGGGGTTTTGGCCAATGCAATCACTAAGCTTTAAGGTAAATGGTATTCTCTTATCCTTAAATTGTATGGCGATGTGTGCCTTCTTATTTGGCATGCTTGGATGTTTTCGTCACCCAATAGACTAAAAGAATAATCAAACTGAAGGATTTCCTTTTCCTTCCATTCCTTCAATATTTTTTCCATGTTGGTTTCTTATGTTATAAGATTTGTGATTGGAAACGATGAGGTGTGGGGACAGATGCTCTGCCACGACCCATAGTGCCTCTTCTACTTCCTTGGCTAGTATTCACTTGATCTTATTTTCCCTAATTTACTCATAGTTCAACCATTAATCTAGAGCCATTAATTGTACATCACCCAATTGAGAGTTTTGGCACTAGAATTTCATTTTAATATCCCTTTCTATATACCTATCTCATTATATATCCATATTTATATCTCTCACCCCCTTTCCATACCTCCCCTTCCCTTTCCCATATCTCTCTATACCCCAATTTCCATATTCATTTATCTCTATCTATATGTATCTCTCATATATCCCTCTATCTCTCGTTCCTTAAAACTTTCCTCTTTATTAATTCCTTTTGATATCAATTTCTATCGCTCCCCCTCTTCCTATCTCTCTTCCTATCTCATTTACGCTTTCCATATTCCTCTGCATATCTCTTCCATTTCATGTCACTCTCTCTCCATCTTCTCCTTATTCCCCATTATCTCTTCCCCTTTCTCTATGCCCCTATGTTCTCCTCTTTATATCTTTCTCTATTTTCCTCTTCATTTGTATATATCTCTCTCTTCCTTTATTAATTTCTCTCTATATTCCATCCCATATTCACCCATCTCTCTCTTTGTTTCCCCATATCACTCCCTCCCCCTAATTCCCTCGCCCTATCTGCCCCTCCCTCTTAACCTCCTTCTCTCTTTACCTCTTTTCATATCCCATTTTATCTTTTCCACTTTACCTATCCCTATTTTTATCTCTCTCTCCCTTTCCCTATCCCCTTTAAATTTTCCTTTATCCACGTCTCTCTCTCTTTCCCTCTCTCACCCACACACTTTCTATATCTAACATCACCTTCATTTTCCCTCTATCACCCTTTCTCTCTCCATATGACTCCCTATTTTCCTCCCCCTTACCCCTTCTTTCTCACTCCATCCCCAACCTATCCCTCATTTTGTCTCTCTCCATATACCTTTATCTATTCCTTATTATGTATCCCTCCTATATTCATCTCTCTACCCCCTTCCCTACACTTCTTACTCTCTCTCCCTAGGCCCCTACTCCCTATTTGTCTCTTTCCCTACCCATTTATCTCACCCATTGTTTTATACCCATCTCACTACCCCCACTTTCTCCCCCCTCCCCTTTCTCTTTCTCACTCTCTGTTTCCCTTTATGTCTTTTTTTCTCTTTCAATTTCTTTTTCCTTACTCACCCACCTCCCTCTCTATAATACCCTTGTCTATATACAATTTTATGTATCCCTTTTTATCTCTCCTTTCATCCCTATTATACATTCTATTTCTTCCCCACCCCCCCCCCTCTGCCCCCCCCATCTCTACCTTTCCCCATCATTATATATATATATATCCTCTTCTCTTTCTCTAGCTTCCCCTCTCTACCTTTCATTCCTTGACCCTTTCTCTAACTCTTTCTCCTAATATCTAGACTCTACATGCCTCCCTCTCCTTCTCTCTAATCCACCCATCCCTCTACACGTTTTTCATATCCTTTTGTATCCCTCGTCCTCTTCCTATCCCTCTTTTTATCTTAGTCTTTATTCCATATTCTCCACACTTTCTCATTTCCTTTCCCCATCACTCACCCTTTTCACCTCACTACCCCCCCTCTACCCCTTTCCATATCCCTTTTTTTCTTGCTTTCCTTATCTCTCACTCTTTTTATCCCTATCCCCCTCTTTATCTCTCTATCTCTAAGCTCTTCATCTCTCCCTCAATCTATCTTCCCCTATTCTTCCCCTCTCCCTTCCTTTTTATATTCCTCCCTCTACTTTCGTTAGTGTATTCATTATAGAATTATGTTATTAATTTTCTTGCATTATTGTATGAATAAGAAGAAAAAACATTTTTTTGTTGCCCATCACATTGTCTCCTAATAACACTCACATGTTGTATTAATGACAAAAATCATGTGACAAATATTTTATTTCAGATATTATTCTATTGTGAAAGTGATTTCATTGACTATTTTGACATATTATTATTCTATTACAACATTTCAGAGATGGTAAACATAAGATATTCATTAGAAAATTCTAGAAGGAAGTAGCTACCCCTTGGAAATATCTAGTATCTAGTAGAAATTTAAACATTGGGTATGGATAAACATACGGATAAACATACTTATGCGCTGAATCCTTACTCAAATCCTTACACAATTGATGGCATGGTCGAATATAGTTCATTTCTAGAGGAAAACCATATGTATCCAATGGACTCCATTTAGATTTCAAAATTAAGTGAACATCCAACCAATATTCCATCAAAAGAAATAATATAGTTGAATAAGACATTAAAAAATTTCATGATGCTGGTATCCTAAGGTGAAAATTAAAGGAATGAATAATTCACAACCTTCTAGTGTAGATGCTAGTTAGTTATGGAGAATAATTATGTTATTGATTTATACTTATTGTTAATATCCACATTTCACTACAAGGAAAATACATTCTAATGAAGGTTATGGAAAATTATTTTAGTGTTATAAAATTCATAAAAATTGTCAAAATGAAGTCCGCTAAAAAATCCATTTAGGATAGCAAATGTTTTAGTGGAGGTTTTAATGAAACTTCATCACAACTGAAAAATATGGGTTATCAGAGGTTCTAGCAGATCTTTTTTTCGGTGTACTTAATGGAACAAGTAGCACAGATGCGCTACATACATAAAATCACAAGGAAAAAATAATTAAAGTACCAAGGTATTGAATGCAAATAATATGAATGTGTAATATACATCGCACTAGTGCTAAGAGATAAAAAAAATCCATGGAGCATGCAAAAAAATGTTTTGTCAGTGTTTTTTTTCAAACTTGCAGCACTGACGTGTATTGTTAGTACATAGGCCCCTATGCGTTAGTTACACAAAAGTATTGGTGTTGTTAGTTTTCATAAAGAACCGAGATGGAAATAGTATTTGGTAGGACCTAGGAGTTAATTATATGAAAGCAGTAGTGTGTTAAGAATTACAATCTACTAGGGCATTAATCTCAAACAAGACTGGTGCTTGAAGTTGTAAATGCATCGATGTTCTCGTTTTCTTAAAAGGCACCCTTCCACCTTCCCCTACCCCAGGGCCCTAGGTGGGGAAGTCTGATTCTAGGAATCAAACTCCCCTACTAAGCTCCATCGCCCCACTGTCATGGGTGGGAACCTTTTTTTTTAAATGATTATTTTTATTCGTTTTTTTTTTTTTTTGTCCATATGA
>APFE030108952.1:4391-15792 GCA_000404065.3 Pinus taeda | reverse complement strand
TTAAAAAATCTTTACCTAAGATAACTCTTGAAATCACACCTAAAATTACATCCTAAGCATGCCACCCCAACTTTCAACATAGTTAAATTTTTTTGTACTCTAACTTCACACAAAAAATACTTTAACACAACTTACCATCTGTTTTGCATCTCATAACTTTCTCATACTTGAAATAACTACATTGAAATTTCTTAATTTCTTTTTCACTAAATCTAATTTCTCTACCTCTCTAAACGTCAATAATTATATCAATTTACTTTTTCTTTTCTTATATTTGATATTTTTTAATTATTTTTAATTAAAAAATCTCGTACTTAATAAACTCTTGAAATCACACCAAACTTACATCCTAAACATGCCACAACAATTTTAACATAACTAATTTTAGTACTCTAAATTTTTAAACCAACTCACACAAAAAAATATTTTAACAAAAATTTTACCATCTAATTTTACACTCATAACTTTCTCATCTTTGAAATTAAACTCATGGAAATTTTGTATTTTTCTTTTTCACTAAGACTCTAATTTCTCTATCTCTACCATTCATTTTAATATATATATATATATTAATTACACTCCCTGTTTATCTTACTATTTAATTTATTAAATTATTACTTCGATTGTTTTAGCTCACACTTATCTTTAAATTGTTTTTAAATGCTTTACCCACTTAACACCAAACTCAGCTTTATCCACTTCCATCATTTGTTTTGGCAGCTTTACTTGGATTTAACTTTAAATGTACTACCCAACTTTACTTTTACACCTTTTAAAAAGAAATTCCAGCCCCCATGGGGATTCCATGGAGTCTCGACGAGATACCTTTACACTCTTTGACCTTTAGCCACCTCCAAAAGGTAATTCCAACCCTGATAAGGACTCTATTGATTCTCGACCAGATATCTTTACTCTTTCTCAGATTTAGCGTTTCTCGAAAAAAATCTTGGCCATTTTAGATCTCCCTTTTAGGCCCCAAAATTTTAATTATTTGCCATTATACATTTCTTTTTAAAGCCCGCCAAATTTTAATAAAGACATGTAGGTGATAATCAATTATGCAAATAATTATTCTGGTTGAATTTTGTAGTTATAATTGGTTTTTATAATTAATATTTTTAGCTTTGCATGCATTTGTAGAAAAGTTTAATGAGGTGAGGAATCATGATTATTTTTTGGTCTAGGCAAAAGAAAATTCAACAAATTTTGCATAAGCTGTGTTTAAATCATGTTTTTGAAGGTGGAAATGGATTCAACATCATCAAAAGCCTTTGGAGCACCCAAAATCTTGAAGTTTAACAATTGTAACCTAAGTGTACAAAAATCCCTGTTAGTATTTATCAAAATATTGCCATAATTTTCATAACTTTCAAGGCAAAAAAGCAATTTGTTTAGACTACAGCTATATAAAGCATGTTCTTCATGTTATTGTCAAAAGAAAACACTTAAGGCATGTTCTTCATGTCCTTTTCAAAAGGAAAAAAATTGAATTTTGAAAATTGATTTTTTGGCTCCAAACAAGCCAAGTCAACCGAATCAAAGAGGCACCCATTCATCCAACCAAAAATGTATATATAAGGCACTCAATCTTCTCTCTTTGGCACAATTCAGATCATATCTATGTTCATTCAAGCAAAAAGGAAGGAGATTAGGAGGACGAAGAAGTATGAAGATCTCTCTCTCTCATTTGCTCCACATGTGTGGTTTTCTCTTTGATGTTGTTCTCACACTTGTGGAACAAAAGGATCGAATTTTAGAGGTATGTCAGAGTAGTAGGACTGAGTTTCCTGGATGTAGAAGTAGGTCGAAATTTGTCCCTAATATATCAGATTAGGTTGAGGTTCTTGGGTTGTTGTTTGATTTGATCAGGAGGCAGTTGGACAAGGTTTGACTTGATTAGGAGGTAGTTGGACAAGGTTTGACCAGGTATACTTTGCTGTTCAATTTGACCTTGTGATTGACTAGAAGATCTAGGTATGTCTCTTGTTGAACTAGAGAATTTCTTTAAGGAAAAGGTTGTTGGGTTTTTCCTTGATGTGGGTTTTCTTGGGTTAAATGTTTGTGTTCTTGTTCGGTTGTCTCTTTACGATCTTACTGACATTTAGTTTCTATTGTTGAGATAGTTTATGTAATTGTTTTATGATGAATATGAATGCAAGAAAAGAGTAACTAAAAGAAATCATAAGAAGTAATTATCAGTTTAGAAGATCCTATGCAAAATTAACATGGGATCAAAGCATGGGTGAAAGAGTAACCTTGAAAGAAGCCAATCTATTTCAAGTTATATTATAGAGCTTATATTATTCTTAAAAACAATTTTTTTTAAAGGTCAATTCTACTATGTATCTAAGCTAAATATTGAAGCCCTATTTTAAGGTCGAATACCATCAACCTAATCTCAGATGGTACAAATTATCCAAGGAAGGAAAAAAGATTCATACCCTTCTTATAGCGTTGAGATTCACAATGTTAAGGCCTTTTAGATTGTGATAATATTCATAAGAAGTCAAATGCTTAAGCTTTGAAACCTCAATTTGATAGTACAAAGCCAAGGATGCCTCAAGCTAGTTGCAAAACATCGAAAGGCCTCAAGTCTAAGTGGTAAAGCCTCAAAAGTCTAAAATATCTCAGAGACTAAATATGGTTGTAGGAAGTTGAATATGAGCACAAGTGGCTATGGAATATGACCACAGTGACCAAGAAGCCTCAGATGCAAAAGTCGACAATTCATATAGTTGAAGCAAAAGGATTGAACTTTTGTTCTAAAGTCTTTGAATCATACCACTTTGAAATCCATGCATGAGCTTTTGAAGAAGAACAATTGTTACAATGATTAAAGAAGTTGGGTCCCTAAATTCCTTGAGGAGCGGAGTTGGTGTCACTTTGGAGGAAGTAGCCCAAAGAAGTTTGAAAACATATTTATCTAAAGATAAGCCAGCAAAGTCGTCCTTTGCGCAAGGAACTATACATAAAATAAGGGATGGGACTAATGTCATATGTGTTTCATGAACTTCATTCCCAGTTTCCCTTGAAGATTTGATATGTGTACTAGCACTGGTATTATCTAAGAAGAAGGATGGATGCTTTAGCATGAATGGCAAGGTTGAAGTGTTGAAGACCTATTATGGTCACTAAGAAAGCATGACTTCGTTTCGATGCAAGCACACTACAATGAGGAGTTAAACATGAGAATACAGACCCATGAAGAAACCACTAAAGTTATAAGTTTGAGGTTTAATGCTTGGAATGAAAGGTATGTATTTATCTAAAGTGATTTCATTTGATCAAAGCTCTTGTAAATTGTAGCTAGATAGTCATTTCATTTGGATCATTTATATGATTGGTTAAAAAGTTTGTATAAAGATTGTTTCATGAAAAACTAAATAACACTATGATCTACCCTTTAGAAGGATCATAAGACTTGTATCAAAGTTGTTTTCATGAGAAAGTAGATAGGATTATGATCTACTTCTTAATCATATCATAGGACTATGTCTAATTTCTTGACTTATAACAAGGATCCTTGAATAATTCATTAAGGGTGATTATGAAGGAGTCCTTTCATCTTACAAGTTTATAATCTATAGCATGAATGCCATATTGATATTTCAAGCAGCAATGAGAGTGTAGATTGTTGCTCAAAGTAAGATAAAGCAACATAAGGGAAATATGTGATCAATACATTGTTAATTTTTCTAGCATCGAACAGGTGTCCTAGTCTCGATTTGTGTCTAAAAGGCTAAGGAACACGAGATATCCAAAACCTAGAAAAGGTTTCGTGAGATAAGCTTGTGAAACACCTTAACTAAATTAATTGATTATTAATTAAGATTTTCCTATTTTAACTTAGGAAAATTGATTAACTAATGGAAATTAATTGAGAATGATCGAGAATTCTCTAGAGACTCAAATGGATTGAGTCTAAGATGATCTTAGTCGTTGATGAAGATATAATCATGCTCGTTGAAGCTCCAACGAGAGATTATAAGAGCTGATCAATGGGATGAGGAGAGAAACAAGTGAGGGAACAAGTATCCAGGTAGTATGGATTTTTGAGTTCATAATGATTTAGTGAGGGAATAATTAAATCCAGTGGAGGAGCAGTAGTGATTGAGGGAGCAACTAGGGGGAATTTCAGAGAGTTTTTCAGTGCCTCTCTAGTGTTAGTTTGGTAGGAGAGAGGAGGTTGTATATTTCTGCAAAGAGGGTCATACAACTAGTGCGAGTAGCTAGAAGCCCAGTGTGAGTTGTCAGAAGAAGGTTTGCAGACTTGTTGAAGTTCATATTGAGTTCCAACAGGCAATGTGAATTTCTTCTAGTGACAGACGAAGGTAGGACGATTTATCAAAAGCCAACTAGTAGATCATACGAATCTCCCAGTGTAGTAGTACGATTTCCTCACAAAGAAAGTTGCTAGTGAGAGAGTTCGAGTAGGCCAGAGGGAGGTCAAATTTTGCAAAGGGAGAAAAAAAATCAAATTATTTTTCCAGTATATTTTCCACAGGATTGACAGTTGGAAATCAAGATTATTATACTCATATTTTTATTGTTGCATAATTATAAATAAACCCTCATTTGTTGCATTAGTTTTCCCTTCGATATTTTTTCAGTGATGTTAGTCCAAAATAATTTTGTAAATTGTGTGCATGAATTTCTCAGTTCCTATTTAGTTTTTCACATCGTATTTATTTTGTTGTGAAGAATTATAGGTGGTTTATTCGAGATTTATTAGAAAGTTAATAAACTGCTATTTAGTTAGAAGAATAAATTTTAGTAGTTAGAGTTCAAGAATCTTTTCACATGGTATTAGAGGGTATTTATCAAATATGAAGCTCAGAAGCAAGGGAAGTAGATTTTTGCAGATCAAGAGGGAGATATGAGAAAAATCTCTCCAAATCTTCATAGGCTAGCCAATGGTGCGAATTGCAAAGGCAAAGAGTTTGATTTGCATATCTAGTCCAGGGAAAAGTTCGGATAGCCTCAGAAATAGAGTTTGCGGGAAATGGATTTGCCAAAGAAAGTTCCATTGAGAATATCAGTTACGTTGTAGGGTAGATCTACAAGATTTGAAGGTAAATATTTGCAGCAGTTGCATATCTGTGCAGGGAAGGAAGAGAAAATCACATATAGAAGAAGAGGGCTCTAGTTTCCAATTTCAAGAGGAGATTTGTGATTTCCAATTGCAGGAGGCTATATCAGACCTTCCAGTCTAGCTAGTGTGAGTTTTCCAGTAAAGGAGTAGCAAGAAATGCGAGTGTTGGAGAAGGAATTCCGGAGGCAAGTGAAGCAGATCTACGCATTCCAAAGAGAGGTGTGAGTAGCAGAAGGAAGGTCGAGCATGAAGGAGAAATTTTAGTCTGTAGTTTATTTTAGTTTCGCAAGGATGACCACAAAAGGTCTCAAGGATCAAGACAAGCTTGATAAAGCCTCTAACTTAGGCGTATGGAAGGATAGAATGTCGTTCATGTTAAATGAGTATGGTCTATAAGAGTATGCAGAAAAAAATGGTGTCATACCTACAGATGCTCAGCAACAGGAAACGTACAAAAAAGAGATGGCCAAGGCTAAGAGGATGATCCTAAATGAAATTCGAGATCATATCGTTCCACATGTTTCTACACTAAACACAGCAAAGGAAATGTTGGATGTCATAGTCGAGTTGTATGAGAATCCATCAGAGAATTGGAAGATGATTCTCAAGGAGAAGTTGAGGACCAAAAGGATGCAGAAGGGAGAAGGTGTTACACCCTACCTCACCAATATTCAGAATGTCAAAGATGAACTTGCAGTAGTTGGGGAGAAACCATCAGATAGTGAGCTAGTCAGGATAACTCTCAATAGTTTCACTAAGGAGTGGCATACTTTTGTCCAAGTTATTTCTAGGCAAGATACACTACATGTCGAAGAAGAAGATACGTGAGTTTCCAGAAGAAGCTTTGTAGATTTTTCGAAGGCTAGATCGAGTTCCAGGAGGCAAAGCTAATTTCTTCCAATGATAAAGGGAGGTAGGATGGCTCACCAGAAGTCAACTAGTAGGTTGTACAAATCTCCCAGGGCAACAATACGACTTCTTGACAAAGCAAGTTGCTAGTGAGAGAGTTTGAACAAGCCAAAGGGATGCCAAATTATTGCAAAAGGGAGAAAATTTCTCCAAATTATTTTTCCAGGATATTTTCTAGAGGATTTATATTTGGGCATCCAAATTATTGCATTTGTTGGGCTCTAGTTTTGTCATATTTTCTATTATATAAATATACTCATCATTACACCTTCTCCCTGCATTTCTTCAATAATATATCCCTAATTACACCATAAACCTACATTATATCTTGTTATTCATCCTATGTGGTTAATACATAATTTTCCATATTTTTAGCGATTAAAATGATGATTATACAAAAGTTTTGTTGATGATGGTTTAATTATATGTTTCTATGTCCAAGCAACATGTTCCTACAATTAGTCTAGTACTCCAACTCGTCTAGTACCTATTTTGAGCTCATATGGTACCTATTTATGTGCTTTGTGCTCATCTGGTACATATTTATGTGCTTTGCGCTCATTCGATACCAGACTATGCTCATCTAGAAATGAATTAAAGTCGAAATTTTGGAAGCTTCTAGAATAAAATCGGGGACATGGGTTTTGTTTCGAACAATGTCGACATGCAGAGCCCTAAGTCAGAATTCACCCATCTTGCATGTGTGGACCTCCAGCTCAAGGGGAATATTTATGCAAAAGAAATAGTAAAAATCTCAAACTACCAAATTGCGCCTTGATTTTTGTGCGAATGGAAAAATATATTTCCAAACAGCCAAATGGGTTTCGAGAAAACATAACTAGCTACAAAGCCCAGAAATATTTTCTAAATATTCGTAAAGGATAGAGAGATATCAAAGGGTCTTTGACCCGAATTTGTAATTTCTGCATAAAAACCCAAATTTTTGAGATTTCATTCTAAACATTGTAAATTTTGTTTTAACCAAAATCTGAGTTGAGGGAATTCTGTTTTATCCATTCCTCCATGGATTTCATGTATAAATAAGCCTCAAAGGGTTGTAAGAAGGGAAAATTTTGTCATTATGATCATTCTTTTGTAATGGAGGAAGAGATTTATGATTTCATTGTTGTAATTTGAGTTTAGTTTTCAATATATCCAAATTTGTGGTGCATCCTTGGAGTTCATTTGAAGTGCCTCTAGTAGAAATTCCCAGCTTGGGAGGGCCCCTCAAGATTGGTAATATGCTTCTCGTTGTATTTTTAATTTAAATTTATTATTTGCTCTATTTGCATGCATCTAGTATCATAGATTTCTTTGCAAACTCTATTTCTCAGGTTGTATGCTAGAATTATTGTTTTCTCTTTTGAAGAATAGGAAGGGTTAATGCAAGAGATCTCACCACTCACCTACATGTGCCATTAAGTGAAGACTCTTGTGATATCTAACATTTCCTGCAGTTTGTTTTATTTAGTTTAATTTGGTTTTCTCATGACTTAGCGAACCATTACAGGAATCCATTGAAGGACAGAAAAACTAAAGTAAGCCACTCATGATTGATCGCACATGAAATATTGTGATCTAAGCCTTTATAGCACAAGTTATTTTTGTTTCCGAGTGATGAATCCTTAGTGGTAATTTCCTGCAGTTTGTTTTACTTTGCTCATATTGTCGCCGACTTTAGATTAGGCTAGACTAGGCTCCAATCCTGCATTTCTTGTGCTTGTAACTCTAAGTCTCCGACTCCCTCGTTGACAATATAATGTTGGGAATTAATAGTGTAAATATTTAACCGACATTTTTGGCATCGTTGTTGGGGAGGTGCTAAAGGGATTAGAACATAGTTACTTTCAAAAGTTTTATGTGTGATCTTAGTTGCAAGGCAACTAGAGGGCAGAGAGTGTATGGTAAGACGTGAGTGAAGAGCCATGCATCCACTATGGTGGGGTTACTCCAAAGTCTAGTTATCTCTAATTGATTTTCTAGTTTCTTTTTCATATGTGTACAATTAAAGGTAGGATCCAAAGCTTCATTTTTCCTAATATTTATTTTCAAGTGTGTGTTTCTTTAGATTGTGGAAATAAGAGAAGCCTAAATTGTGTGAACAGATAACTGGGTGACAACAGGGCTTAGTAGCATCGTGGCGCTTCAAGTACATGATTGGTTTGCTTTCATTTCTTTATGTGTGTTTCCTTTTCAATTCTCTAATATTTTAAAAAAAAGTTTCTGGGTGCTGTAAGAGCCCCATCCCCGCCCCCCTCTACACTAATCCATGTGTGAAACACAACCCATCAACTAGCAACAAGGACGCAAATATGATCAACAGTTTGAAGAAATTTCCCCATCCTAGCAGCAGCTAGGATCTCAATATTTGCCTCTCAGAAAGAACAAATATGGGCAGTAGTCAAGAACCTATCTACCTCTAGAAATGATAGATAAACAAGATTTTCATGAGCTGCATCCACAAGAATATCTAGAAGCCTCCTTTGATCACCAATCTGTAGAGGATACTGAAGAATCATTCAATGGGGAGAAACTACTAGGACCTGAGATCGAGGAGTTCCTGACATGCATATCGCCAAATCCAGTATGCATCCAAGAGATAAACCATTCGAAATAAGATGATCTACATGGCATGATAGAGGGAGACCTGCATAGTGGTCTAAATGAGTAAGTGAACCAAGAACATAAAGATTACATTGAACATTGGTTCCAGACGACAATCAGATTGAGCCATCACTTTCTTCTTTGAAAACTCTTTACATCCTGTCATTCAAGTCAGTTAGTTCCTTGGGTTCGGGTACTTATTAAAGTATATTGATCAAAGTTGAATGTGAGTATATCCATAATCTTGTTGCGCATGTGGCTTCAATGGAAGTATTCATATACTTGAAAAAGGATCCTTTCTTAGGTTATGTAGGATAGTAAATAAGCAAATAAATGTTGCATATAGTTGTTAGTTTGGTGCAGCATCATTTTTATGTCTTCTGCAATAATTAGCACTGTCAAGATGATACATTAATCTTAAGGGAGAATTGTTGCTCCCATAATTGTTAATATGTTTTCAGTTGATAGATATTTTTCCAAGTTTTCTAAATGAATGAGATCATGACTGTTTATTGGAATTTTGCAGGCATTTTCTTTTCAACAGGATTGGGAGAACATCTTCATGATTGATTTAGGGAAGTAATTGTATTTCTTTTGGTTTTGTTGTGTCATTAAGATGTCTTTTATTTTGATATTTTGTTACCTAATATTGTTTTGGAACAACTGAATCCTTTTTCTTTAATTACTTTCCTAAAATTGGTTTCTCTATAGACTACACTTTAACCTTTATTAGTTTTTCTCTACTATTTTTCTAAACTATTTTCCTAAAGAAATTTATAGTTTAGGTAACCATTAATAATGAAAAACTAAAAAGAAAAGAATTCAATTATCAAACCATAGACTTTTTTTCACAACAAATCATTTTCAAGAGATTTCATTTTAATTCGTTATACAAAATCTCATATCATTTATAACAGTAACTCATAAGACTTGTCTTTAATTATGCCATGGGATTACATAAAGTTAGAAGTCTATAGAATGGGTCCCATAGGTAGCTAGTACAACCTAATCTAATCTCAAAGTTGGTCTCTACTCATAGTGGAACACTACTTTTGAAGGCAAAAGCATACATGTAAACTCTTATTAATATAACTTTAGGTGTCTTTTGGTTATTCTTTGGCAGCCTCATCCATCTCACATTAAAAATGACTCCTTCATGATATGTCCTTTGAGTACCTGTAAGTACCTTATGCGTCCAAGACATTATGCAAGTAATCTAAGTCACTCTGAAAGGTCTCATCCTATGCCATTAAGGGGCTTTCTAAAGCCGCTCCCCCATCTACCAGTTGCAAAAGCAATGACCACAATATAAAACTAAAATGGTAGGAAACATGGGACTATAGCCTTCCATGTAAAATAAGTTTAAGAGGTTAACCCGTCAAGGCTATTGATGCCTACCGGCAGTGGGTACTGACCTGTGATACCACTAGGAAAAACCATCTGGGCTATGGATGCTCGTAGGCAATGGGGCATTCTACCTAAAGAAGTGTCAACCAAACCAAGGCTTTTTGTCTACACATATGATGGTTACTCTATAGTGTTACAATAAAAGAAGCATGCGTGGATGAATTCAAGGGTAAAAATGAACTCCATAAATTTGTTGCTAAAGAATGGTCTTACCGTAACCTTGAGTCCTCTATTACTAGTTTTTCATACTATATCTAAGATGTATTATCTTAAGAGTGAGACCATGATCTTTGAAGCCTAATATACTCAACTGTGAAATTTATGTTTATTACGTGAATGACTATAAATCTTTTGAGAGTGAAAAAGCACTGACCAGTTTCCTATGGGGTTTTCATTTTTTGAGACTATTGATACTCTTTTATTTTCCTTTCTAAGAGAGAAGAACAAAATCCCTACTCTCATTTATACAGGACTCTCTAAGCATAAGAGATACTAATATTTTGATGAAGTTTGTATAAGCAAGGAAATAGAAATCTCTACTATAGAATAGAAAATTTGGTTATACATAGAGGATGAATATTCAAATGTGATTTTTTAAAACTGCTCAATTTTCATGTATTCATGATAATTATCATCAAATATTTATTGGAAATTTTAAAATAATGTGGCATTAGATGTAGTTCATGATTATGATCAATTTGTATTTTCATGATCTTATGATCCTCTTTCTCTGTGTTCAGGATTAGCACTCATAAATTGTGGGTTCACAATTTATTAACAACTCTTAGATTTTGTTATTAGTGGCTCTCAAATTGGTATCAGAAATTTTGTAGCAATTTGCATGAGGACATGAAAACTTTTGGGTTTAGGGGAGAAGTGATCCTCAGATCCCTTCCAGATCTTCAAATTCCTAGCAATATCTCTAGCATCTTCAATAAGTTATTTTTCTCTTCAATGGATCAAATTTTGTTCTCTTCGGCTTTCATCAACTTCCGTCACTTCTCAACCTTGCTCCATTTCATCTTCAAATTTTATCAGTCCACATCATGATTCTGCAGACATTTCATCATGTTCTGCATAGTTTCCACTTCAGCATGCATTAGAATTCAAAAAAACGGTAACTTGAGGTAAAACTAGTACAAATCTTTTTAATTTATTAAGTGTTGGCTTGTTGGGGCCTGACCCAGGTTCAGAAGTATTTTAGGCAACAGTCTGTGGAGCACCGACTGAGGTTGTCATGTGGAAAGAGTTAATCTTGCGGACAAAACCAACCTCCCTAGAAGCCTAAGACTTTCTAGTGACAAATAAGAGAATTAAGAGCAATCCTTCTCTAAACATGCATTATCATACGAGAAACCAAGTGTTTAAGATCCTACCTGTAGTCCCACG
>APFE030108949.1:970-22412 GCA_000404065.3 Pinus taeda | reverse complement strand
GCCAGCAAGGACCAGAGGGTAATCCAAGCACCGATTCAACGAATCAAGCCCAACCCACAGGGGAACAACAGAACACGGCGGATCCACCAGCTTCAAATGATCAACCAAAGGTTAGTTCTTCCACTTGTAAACCGGTTGCCACTCATAGGCCAGAAGTTGAACTGCCCAGTGATAGAATAAATGGAAGAATTCAATATATGAAAGACCACGCCCTTATTGGCAAATTTGTGGGCTTCTGGCCCAATGAAAACGCTCTAAGAGGATGGATCAATCACAAATGGAAGCCAAAGGGTGAAATAACCCTTCTCTTAGGTCCAAAAGGATTTTTCACAGCCATTTTCAACTGCCTGGAAGACAGAAACAAAGTTTTCGATGGGGGGCCATATTTCTTCAACTCTGCTGGGCTCTACCTCAGAGAATGGGTCGCCCGATTCAATCCCGACAAGGAAGACCTTAGCTATGCTCCAGTCTGGATCAGACTATACTCGCTGCCATGGGAATATTGGGGTGAGGACTCTTTAAAATCCATTGGATCGGTGATAGGAGATTTTGTCAAAGTGGTAGAAGAAACCAAAACTGTGAGATACACGACATATGCCTCATATGCCCGGATATGTGTCTATATGGATCTAAAGCAGCCTTTCCCAGATACGATAAGACTCTTCCATGAGGATCATGATTGGATCCAAGCGATTGACTATGAGTAGGTGCCTTTTCGCTGCAGGAAATGTCATGTTATTGGGCATCTCTTCCGAGATTGTCCCCTGAACAGGAAAGTAGAAACCCCAATGAATCAAGAACCACAACAGCAGGAGGGCTTTACAAAAGTGACAAACAGAAGGCGTGGAGGTAGGAAAGCGCATGCACAGCCGAAGTCAGCACCTGCAGAGAACTCCATTCCCTCTACCAGCAACAGCTTTGAGGTGCTTGCAAAAACGACAACACAGGAGGAACCCAGCAAGGAACAGCCAGCTCCTAAAGCGTCTACGAAGGAGAAACCAATCTCAACCCAACAAAATGAAAAAACTCAGTCGGTTTCAGAATCCTGGAGAAACCCTGCAATGGACATTGATAATCCTTCACAGAGCAAGAATAAAGGGAAGGAGGCAGAAGAAAATCCGCACGACATACATTTCATGGAAGACGACAATGAACCTATAGATATAGGGGAATACGACCTGCTGGGTCTGGAACAAGCTTGTAAATCAGGCAACTTTGACAAGATCCATGAAACCCAAGTCGACAACTTAGTGGAAATATTAAACAAGGCCCAAAAGAAATACTCCCTAGGAGTACAAACAGGTAGTAAATGGGATGGCAAATTTGCCTCCAAAGACAACAAGAAAAGAGGAAGGAAAACAGCGCTGGAAAGAACAATCAAGCTTGGCGAAGTCCTGGTTGAGTCTGGCAGATATGCCAAACTCACCAAGTATTTCAACACCAACCTCAAACCCTCTCAATGAAGTTAATATCTTGGAACATTAGAGGGCTCAATAGCCCCAAGAAAGGGAAACTCTTAAAAAATTTGATCATGGAAGAAAAACCATCAATTCTATTTCTACAAGAAACTAAATGTACGTTGAATTTTCTGGAAAAAGCGGTGGCTAAAGCATGGCCTGGTGGTCAAGTGATAGCAGTAGACGCGCAAGGGGCTTCAGGTGGACTCGCTATCTTATGGGATGCAAGAAAGATACAGTTAAATAACATTCATGCTAACAAAAACTTCATTCAAGCTATTTTTCATCTTCTGGGCACTAACATTTATGGCCACCTCACGAATGTTTATTTCCCACAAGAAACGCAGCAGAAGGCAGCAATTCTAAAATCAATAGAGCAGCTAAATATAGATAGGATACACCCGCTTTGGGTGACAGGAGGAGACTTTAATATGACAGCTTCATCAGAGGAAAAGCTCGGAGGACGCTCTAGAACCAACAAGGATGGCACACTTCTAAAGGATTTCATACAGAGTAACTGGCTTATAGATCTACCTACAGCAAATGGCCTTTACACATGGACGAACAAACGGGTAGCTCCCATGTAGATTGCCTCCCGTCTGGATAGGTTCTTGATCTCAGATAACGCTGTCCATGTAGGAGGAGAATTCACAGCCCACATCATTCCATTTTCAGGTTCAGACCATTGGCCCATAGAGATGCTCTAGAATAGGCCAAGCAAAAATATTAAAAAGCCTTTCAGATTTGAAGCATTCTGGCTAACACACCCAGAATTCAAGGACTTCATAACCACTACATGGCAAAACAACAATCCAACTGAGCACTCCAAAATGGCAAGATTCCAAAAAAAATTACAGTTGCTCAAGGGAGAAATCAAGAGATGGAATAAAAATACCTTTGGCAACATTTTTAAGGAAAAGGATAAGATCCTCCAAGATCTAAAAAATATTCAGCAGAGATTAATCCTTGAAGGACGATCAAAGGAGCTAGCGCTAAAGGAACAAGAAATGGAAGCAAAACTTCTGGACCGGGAAAGACAAGAGGAACTGCTATGGAGACAGAAATCTTGAATCCGATGGCTGAAGGAGGGGGAGAAGAACACCAAGTTCTTCCACAAAACCACAGTGCAAAGAAGAATGCACAACCAAATCTCACAGATAACCAATGCCCAGGGAGACAAGCTGGAAACCCAGGAAGAAATAGAAAAGGAATTCCTTCAATATTTTAAAGCAATGAGTCAGGAGCCAAACATCAACAGAGAAGAGGCCATAGACAACATCACAAGGCACATTCCACGGCTGGTAACAGAGGAGCAGAACTCCCTGCTTCTCAAACCCATTAGTCTCCAGGAGGTTGAAATAGCTGCAAAATCTTTAAAGGCCGGAAAAGCTCTGGGTCCCGATGGGAATTAATTAAATGGGAAGTGTGGCAAGTTGTGGAAGAATCCCGCAGCATGTGCTGGATGTATCCAGGCCTAAATGCAACTTTTATAGCTTTAATCCCTAAAGCGGAGGACTCCAACTCCCCTGATAAATTCAGGCCTATCGCCCTGTGCAACATCATTTATAAGATTGTCTCAAAGGTAGTGGCGCTAAGACTAAAACCACTTCTCCCAGGCATCATCTCTCCAGAGTAGTCCAGATACGTCGAAGGAAGGCAAATCACTGACGGAATAATTCTCTCTCATGAAATAATTCATTCTCTGAAGCATTCAAAAAAACCAGGTATGTTTCTAAAAATTGATCTTTCTCATGATTTTGATAGTATAAGCTGGGATTACATGAAAAAAATTCTAAGTGCGTTCGGTTTTGCCAATGCATGGATTAGATGGATCATGAATCTTGTCTCTTCTTCTTTCTTTTCTATATTGATCAATGGGATCCCCTCCTCAACTTTCCGTCCCTCAAGGGGACTGAGACAAGGTGATCCTCTATCTCCGTTCTTGTTCATCATAATGGCGAAAGGCCTGGGAAGAAGCCTCAACTCTGTAGTCCAATCCCATGCTCTCAAAGGTATTAATCTCCATAATGCTCCTACCGTTTCCCATTAGCAATTTGTAGATGACAACATGATCTTCGGCCACTCTTCAGTCCAAGAAGCCCGTTCTCTAAACTCTCTGCTTAACAACTTATCTGCAGCCTTCAGAGCTTGTATTAATAGAGTCAAATCCCAGATATTCTTTTTTAATACTCATCCGACTACTCGGCGAGCCATAGCCCAAATCCTGGGCTTCTCCACAGCTTCTCTGCCCTCCAAATACCTAGGAGCCCCCCTCCTTGACTCTGCTCAGAAACACTCATCTTGGACTTCTCTTCTGGAAAGGCTGGAAGCAAGACTTTCTCTTTGGACTCACCACTCTTTAAACATGGCCAGCCGCCTTGTGCTCATCAAGGTGGTCTTACAATCCATGCCCTTATACTTATTCTCAATATTGGCAGCACCTAAGTGGGTTTTAAAAGCCATCAAACAACTACAACAAAACTTCCTTTGGGGAAGTATCGGTCTCAACAGAAAATGGGCATTAGTCAAATGGGAGAAAGCATGCCTCCCGAAGAAAGCAGGAGGAATTGGTCTTCGGATCCTGAACACAGCAATGTGATCATGGGAGCTAAAATATGGTGGAAATGGTTAACTTATCCAGAAACACTATGGGCCAGATTCTGGACCGCAAAATATGCCAGCAATCTACCTTTGGAGGAGCGTATAAGAATGACAGAAATAAACAAAGGCTCAACTATATGGAACTCCACGATATTGCACAGAGACCTTATCCAAAAACATAGTTTCTGGGAGGTAAAGGGCGGAGGCACAGCACGTTTTTGGACTGATTCATGGCAGCAGCTCCCAAGTATCGCTCACACAATCCAAGATATTCCAGCGCATAGTATTCAATTGCAGGAAATGGTAAATCAATTCTGGAAGGACAATCCTGAGTCTGATCACCGAACTTGGCGAGAGGTACAAGAAATTATTCCAGACAGCCCGGAGGAGGTTCAACGGTCTCTGGCTGAAGAGCTCCAAAAAAGAAAGATTCTCAAAGAGATAGATCAGGACAAACTGAGGTGGGGATACAAGGAGAAAGGTACATATACAACCAAAGAAGCTTACCTTATTACTCTCAAAGATCAGTTGACCAAGGACAAATTATGGGAGAAAATATGGAGCTCCCCGATCTGGCCAAAAATCTCCACATTCCTTTGGCTCCTATCTCACAACAGAGTTCTCACCTGGGATAATCTCAGAAAAAGAAAATTTGAAGGACCCTCAATATGTCTCAATTGTAAAATGGAGGAGGAAACTGTTGTGCATCTTATGCAACTATGTCCATTTAGCAGGAAAATATGGGAGAAAGTCACATTTCGATGCCAAAAGGAAGGTCGCGAGATAGGAGATTTAAACAATACTCTACGCAAATGGCCCCAGAACCCTTATCAAAGTAACATCCTCAACTCGCTTTGGCAAATACTCCCCGGAATAGTAATGTGGAACTTATGGAAAGAGCGAAATCGTAGAATCTTCAAAAATCAGTCAATGGATGAGCAACAAGTATGGAAGATAATAAACCAGAATGTTCAGGAAACTCTATCCATTAAATGTTGGTCCCAGGAGGATTTCCCGTCCAGCGACAAGGAGCAAGCAATATGGCATAATTGGCAAATCAATCTACAATCTTCCAACTCTCTTTCGAGCAACTCCAATAGACAGCAGGATACCCCTTCAATCTGGTCCCCTCCGCCCATCAATACGTACATGCTAAATTTTGATGGGGCTTCTAAAGGAAATCCTGGACCCACAGGATATGGAGGAGCAGTCAGAAATCATCAAGGTCAAGTGCTCAAAGTTTTCTTTGGCTCCATTGGATGGAACACAAATAATGTGGCTGAACTAGAAGGTCTCTGGAGAGTACTTAACATGGCTCAGCGGGAAGGACTCACTCCTCTAATTGTGGAAGGTGATTCACAAATCTTAATCAACATGGCTACTAAGATACAACAAGGAACAGAGGCTCAGAAGGTCAGTAGGAGCTAGAGAATGGTTACTAGGCTGGAGCTTCTTCAATCCTGGCTAAGGGACAACACAGCAATAACCTTTAACCACATCAGGCGTGAAGGGAACAAACTTGCTGACTTCATGGCAAATTTAGGAGTGGACAGAGGGAGGGACCATTTCGAAGGTTTACTTCAGGGTAACGTCTCGGAGACAGAATGGTCCACCTATCAGGAGATACTAAGGAACGATTCTAAGAGGACGGCTCAAGATCACCCGGATGCGGGTGTTATTACAAGAAATTAAGGATTAATGCGTACTCCACGCACCGAGTATATGAAGCCACGCTCCAAACAGGTGGAAGCCATGTGCTGTGGGCTGGCTTCTGTCCCAAACGACTTAAATCGCCTTAATGGCTCTTCAATGCTGTGGAACTCCCAAGATATTGACAGTCGATATCCCAGGATGGTGCAAACATTCCTCATTCCCTGTTTTCAGTTCGGCTCTGGTCTGATACGGCTAACTGTTGATGTTCGAGTGGAGGAGGGAGGCTCTGAGGGAAGCACGCCCACCCTCGAGCTCATCCACTGTCTAATTCTTGTGTTCTGTCCCCATTATTCCCATGCGAATTCGAAGCTGGACATTGGGTTTCTTAGCCACCAGGGAAACCTCTGCGAAGGAACTCCTATTGGCAGACGGAGGCATAAGAAGACTCGGCCTCATACTCAGAAAGCTGTTGGGTTTCCTGGGCTTATCATGGCGCCTCGCACTGGGCATCTTGGGCCTCGCAGGGGGCGTAACAATGGGAAGTGAGGTGGCAATAGAGGAAGGGGCCAGGCAAGCCCAAGACGCATCTCTCCACTGGCTTCTGCTGAGCCTCCCTCCTCTGAGTCGGATTACTCGGGTTCAGACATTAGTAATGTTGTACAGACCGCGACCCTTCATTATCGTCGAAGGAGAAACAAACCTGTGGTCAAAGCCATGATCACGGTCATTTTTTCTGAGGAGAATGAGGAGGAAGGTAACTGGAAGGATGACACAGAGGAAAAGGCACCTCCCTCCTCGGACAATTCGGACAGTTCTTACAGCCCTGAGTTACAGAGCAGGGCAGATGAGGAGAGCACTCATGGTTTTTTGGCGGAGCAAGCTGAAGCTCTAAAGGAAATTGGAAGCCTCAAAGGAAAATAGCCCATGACGATGTCGGAGAATCCACCGGAAGCTCTTATGGAGACTCAGAGCAGCAGGCCTTCCTCCCCTCAGAGCAAAGTCAGGGAGGAAGAAACATAGGACTCCTTCGACTACACTCTGTATCTTAAACTGCCGCCTGGTATTGATCGTCTGAAAGATGTTCCGGAGGGGATGGAGGTGACTTGGGAGAGGGACCCGGTTCGTGGAGCAGAGGATAGAAAGAAACATGCACAGGAACGTGAAGCCGAGGAGAGGCAGAAGCAGAACAAGTAAGGCGGTTGCGTCAGGGGTAAGTTCATGGTCTCAGACGCGCGGCATTTTGTCCCTTTTGGTTCCGTTTCTTGGGGAGGCCACCAGAAATGGATGCAATTATGCATGGCACCCCTGTTTTTTGTATTGGGTCTTGAGGTCTATGTTGCAAGCAATGGGTCCTGTTTCTATGTCTGGTCTCTTATCTAGTTTCTATGTCGAATTTTGTAGCAGTTAACTCTCTTTCTGTTGATGGTTTCGTAACCTCGTGCTTGTATAAGCAGAGGATCCAGGTTGATAAGGAATTTTTGACAAATAGCTGAACACACGCTCTCAGAGGTGTGGACCTCTTGTAAATACTTTTTTGTTCTTTTAATGTAAATAGTTTAGCCTTTGCCCAGCAAAAAAAATATTAATGTTGTCTTGTCAATGTGGAGAAACTATTAACCCATCCAAGAAGCTCCATAACTGGTAACATTTGCAATTTGAATTCCCTTAATATAGTATTCATTATACAACTTAGGTTAGCTATCTAGTTATTATAACAATAAGCTCCATTCAATTGCCAAATGAAACGTAATCCTAGCTTATAAAGTAGTTATGTTTCTTTAATTGTTACGTTATGCATAAGCATGTAATAGAGCTAGAATATCTTGATATCATATGTATGGGTAAAACCAATAACTTATGGTTTTGGCATATGTATGATTTTAGTTTGAGTAAAAAATTGAAGCCTTGCATGAATTTAAATTACAAGATTCTTCCCATTAGTGCAAGAAGTTCAAGATTATGGTTCTCTCAACAATCCCACAAAGGAATTTTGTGCCAGAGACAAAACACCTAATATGAAAACCCATTAAGGAGTATCATTTTGAATTCTTCTGTTTCAAAAACATGGATGTAAAATTGAAATTTTGGTTGAAACCTTAGCTTCATTAAGTGTTGATGATCATTAGAAGTAGAAAGCCTTATGATCCTTGTTTTAAGATTACTTGTGTTATAGCTTATAGCTACACCCTTATTCTTAATACAAAAATATCATGTCACCTTACATGTGACAAGTATTACAATGAGAAAAGGTCCACATTTACAAAGTCATTAGTTGTCTCATAGTTCAGTTAAAAGAAAGGGCACGATGCAAAATACATTGAATATAGAAAGAAAATTTATTTCCAATGGTGAAAACATTATCCATTTATACTCTTAGAAAAGAAACTACATTCTTGTACACTCTTAGAATCAAACAAATTAAACAAAGGTGAAATCATAGCATAGTTGAGAGACATAGAGAGAGAAGAAAGGGTGCACATAAAAAGAAGGTATTCAATAAAATTTTTATGATGTAAGCCTTATCACCTCCCTTCACTTGTTTTAATAGCATTTATTCACATTGTTGAAATATATTCTCCTTAAGAAAAGTCCAAAATACCCCATCATAATGCTAGGTGTTGGAACAAGGATTGATCTAAATCACAAAGGTTTCCCATGGAAGATATTCTTTTATGTTAGGTAGGTGGGATTACACACAGTATTTTAACTAGTCACTTTAACATCCTTGATTGCCTTAAAAGTACACCCAATAAACATCTATTCAAAATCCCTATGGGATGAGGGAGAACACATAATCATAAAGGAAGGCATGCAATTGCATTTTGCAAATTTGATATGTTAATGTGATGTATCTATCACAATCACAAATCCTTATTTAAAAGAGGGACTAATATCCTCCCATGATGTATAATTTTTCCAATCACTCTCTATCAATGATGTGGTATCATCTCACTTATAATTCTCTCGTGTCATGAAAAATTGTCACAATTAATTACATGAAACTTATCAACCACAATTAACAAATTGGTAAAGAACTTTACATGCGCACTCAAGCACTGTGATGAAAACATGTCAACAATATGCAATCCACACTAACAATAACCTTAATAGCGTGCTCGTGTGCACAAACTATATTATTATTCAGTATCGATTTTGTGGCTTTTTATTTAACACCTTCATGCCAACATGACATAAAAAGCATGGCAAATAGAATATTGACTCTTAGCTTCAATTGGCGGGTAATTAAAGCACGGGATGAGAAAGTGGGAATAGAATAAAGGGTATTCATAGTTGTTAGCCCTTAATTTTATCAAATATTTTTCCTATCCTATTGAAACTTTTTATACAATTTTCTCAAAAACCTGACTGTCATATAGAAAAGTTATGTTTTCTTCAGTTATTAAGGTTAATTTTATATTTCTTTTTTGTGTGCACATGATTTTCTTATATTATTAAATTGCAGGATTTGAATTGCAAAAGGAGGTTGAGATCCCAAAGAAAAATATAGGATTTAAGGATAACACCGATCAATCAAATAAGTGATTAGGATTTTAATTAGATTTTCCCTCCAATCATACATAGGAGGATAGGTTGATATACTAGAGAAGTTATATTTTTTTCAATGTTATTATTTATCTAATACTACCAACGCTTGATGTTAAACTAGAATAAATCCTATTGCGCTATCAGTCTGATATGTCTCAATAAGAGAATAAGATATACCTTTTCATCCTTGATTAGGTCCCACTCAACAAGAGATCTCAGAACACATATATGCATCTCCTTCTTATATTTCAATTCTATTTCGTTGTTGATTATATACTATTATGGTAAGAATATTATTTCCTATAGTACACTAACATAACTAGTTAATTCATGTTATTTCTAGAATTTATATATTTTGTTTCATGTCTTTGAATAACACTTATGTGATTTATACTTCCTCCATTTAATTTCTACTATTTAGTTTATAATCCTTAGTACTTGAAGAATGTTTGATAAGAAATACAATATTTCTAAAAGATATAAGGATTGGATATCTAATAGCATCCTTTAGTATCTTAGTCCCAACAACACACTAACCTATTTCTATGGGAAATTTTAGGGGCTAATATCTGCAGGTTAGCTAATTTTCAATGATTTTCTCCAAAAAAACATTTGCCAATTTCCAAATTTTTTAGAAATTATTTGCCCAAATTTTAGAGTATAAAAATATTTTACCAGAAAATTTCTAAAATTATTTTACCATACGATTTATAAAATTTAAGATAAAGTTTCATCCTTAAAATTTTCCCTACCTATTTCTTTATTCCTTCACAAATGAATTGATATATTTATCCATCCTTGTAAATTGTGAAGGGAGTTACAATGAATATCACAAGATTTATGGTATCAAGCATAGAGAAATGACTTGTTAAACTCGAACATTTCACCTATGCAATTATTTAGAATTCTATTTAATTTCAAATTAAGATCTTTGTAGTTTCATAGGTAGTGTATCACACCTCATAAGTTTCCACAAAACATAGGTTGACATTTAAAGTGAGCTAAGATATTCAATATTCATTGTTGCATTATTATACATTTTAAAATCTATTAAAAAACAAAATATCATTTCATAACTACTTTGCATGAATCAATCTAGAGACACGTATGGTATATTTTTACCAAAAACATCATTTTCTGGGATATCTCAAGTACATACAAGTGATCTGGTACAATAGAAATAGGATTATCAAGAAAACATCCAAAATATTCTTGAATACATTTCTAGTCGACTTGAAGGTGGAGCTAAAAATTTTATTGATCCTTTATTTAATCTTGTGAATCTTCTTGCTAATAAAAAAATTTAAATGTAGTGAAGGATATAAATATCAAACAAACATGGAAAAAAAAGGAAGAATAATAATCTTAAATATTTGAGTTCTCCATTTCAAAAATCAATCAAGAATGAAGGATGAATAATATCAATCATATTGTTCTTCATTTCCATGTCCTTACTATATAATATCATCACATCTTTCTCTTCAAGTTTGATGTTATCTATTGGACATGTGTCCATGCTTTAGATGGTAAAAGACTCAAAATTTAACCTTCTATCTCAAAATATTTATATTTTAGGTGCTTCATGTGTTTGGAAGGAAATAACATTACTAGTTTTGAGCAAATGATGTTTGATTTTAAGCACAACAAGAAGGTATAGTTGTGTAAAAAATAGATACACTAGCAATTGCAAGTCAACCGGAGAAGAGAGAATGAAATAGAACTCAAATAGACTAAGAGATCAAAATACCAAATTTTTTTTTTTGTAAGCTATGGAGGGACCATACGTTTTCCATTAATTCAAATTGAAACCATTACATTTTCATGGTGGCCTCAACCCGCCCCGAAGGGAAACCGGGTGTGTTGGCCACCTTAGGTTTTTGACAGCCATCCAAAAACAAAAAATAATAAGTCTTCTTGTCCATGCTAAGTATACTAAACATTCAAAAAGATTACTACTGGTTCTTATTTGCATAATAAACTGAAACTGAAACCAAAAACTATCCCCCGACATTCAAAAAACTATGGAAAGATTACACATATCTCTAGATATTAACCAGCCATAGCTTCCTGCTGATCATCTTATTTATTTATTCCCGTATTGATCTTTTTTATCTACTAATGTATCTCTTCCAGTTTGTTGTCCTGCATTATCAGAGTGACCTCAATGTTCTACATTTCTTTCTTCAAATTAGGATTTCCCTGTGCGAGTTTAGCCATCTCCATGGCAACATGCTCCATAGCCTTAGCGAGCAACCTTTTCATAACCCAGTATACATGTAAGGCTTGTTTATACAATGTCATGCACCCTCTGGTATTCCCTGGATCCGGTTGCAGGTATTCCCAATCTTCCATTTCTAATTTTGACTAGGCTTGAGTGGCTTCTTCCTCTAATTGCTGTATTATTCTTCTGATGTCCTCATTAGTATTCTCACTGTAGGCTTGCTCTGCAAAGTGTATCCTCTTCTTCAACGTTTTTCTATATCTTCTTGCCGGTAATGATTCATGTTTCTCTCGTTTCCCTTCCGACCATCCTCTTCCTCTACTGTGTCGACCTTTTCCTTGTCGTGCTCTTCCTTTAGTCACATAATTTCCTCTGCCTCCGAGACCTTTCAGACTCGAAGTGCTCTCGAGGTTGACTCCCTCCTCTCATCTTTTGCCTCTCCTATCTCCATACTTCCTTTATTCCTATGGTTTGTCCTTTGATTGCCTCTCGTCCTTCCATACATTACTTCTTGGTTGCTCAGATCTGTCTTGGTCGGAATCAAACATTTCCACTTCGTCCTCGATCTCATCCTAAACTGTCTGATACTGCTCTGTAGTTTCCCAAGCATCGATTCTTTTCCCTTTCTTTTCCAGACTTTTCCTACCTCTGCTTTCCTCATCCACTTCGTTTCTCATTCTCCTCCTTGTAGCCATTTGTTTCCTCCTTTCGGTTCTGCTTGGTTGTTCTCTTTGCCTCTTCTGCCTTTCTATGGACTTAACCAGAGTTTTCACCACCCTGTCTCTTTGCGAACTCTCTGAAATTTTGTTAAACGGACTCCTTCCTTTGCCCCTCCTCCCTCCTTTATGATTTCTCTTCCGCCATTTCTCCTCATTTCTCTTCTCCAGATTCTTTTTCCACCTGTCATTTTCATGACCGCCCACCTCCCTTTGTTCTCCTTCTGTGCCATCGTACCCACGTCCCATCTTTGCATCACTACCTCCACCAACTTCGTCTTTCATTATTTCATCACAACTCCTCCTTGGACTAATATCCTTTCTGGTGATCTTTCTGTCCACCTTCATCATTACCCAAATCCCATTTACCTTGTCATCATCCCTCACCCGTTTCGTATTAATTGTCCCAATCGCCGCCATTATCACCCCGATCGGGGGTCTCTGGGGATCTTTTTTATTGTGTTGTGGTTCCATTATGGTCCTGAGTGATTATTGTAGTGAGTTCATCCCATCCCGGTTTATTCATTATTGTTGGCCAGATGTTGTCGACCCTTTCCTCCTATTCTTTACATCCCCAGTTTGCAAGGTAGTCTACAGCTTTGTTTCCTTTTCTACTGACGTGGTTAATGATTTTGTATTCAATTCTCTTTAAAATTTCAACCAAGTCTTGAATGATCCCTCGCGTCCTCCAACTTCCTGCTATCTTCTCTCACTCTTTCCCATTATTGAGATTTCGTAGCATTTCCATTACTATCTGTGAGTCGCCTTCAATTTCCAGATTTGTGTAGCCATTCCTTACTGCTATCCTTAGACCCTAATAAACAACCCATAGTTCTGCTTCATTGTTGGTCATTACACCTTCCCATTCCGCATACACCCATCTTGTGCGTCTCTCACTGTCTCTAAAGATGCCTACAAAAACTATTGGCCGTGGGTTCCCCTTGGAAGCCCCATCAAAGTTCAATTTAATGAAATTTTGCCAAGGATATCTGAACTGTTCTAGACTCTAAGTTTGGGATCGTTGTTGTTTTTCTTTTCTAGGATACATCATGTCGAATTCCATATTTAGATTTGCTAGGATCCTTCCTTCTTCAGGGTTTGCTTTCCAATCTTCCTCCTCCCAGGTCTCTGCCAGAACGGTCTCTCTAATTGAGTTTTGAATTCCTCTCCAAATCTTTTCTGGAGTATTGGCCTTGTCTAAGAAAATCCTTCGGTTTCTTTCCTTCCAAAGAAGCCATATAACAAATCCTATGGCTAGATTCCAAGTTCTCCTTACAACCTTGCATGATAATTGTCCCTTACCCCATTGGAAGATGGTCTTTTTAATATCCCTGGGATCTCTATTTGATTTTCCGAAGAGGCCTCTAATCTCTTCCCATTGATGCTGAGTGAATGGACAAGAGTTCAGAATGTGTTCCTGGGTTTCGATCCCCTGTTTGCAAAGGCTGCATCTCGGGGGTCCCAGGAAACCTCGTTTCTGTATCTTATCCCACGTCAAGATCCTTTCTTTTCTAACTAGCCAAGCAAATATAGCTATCTTCAACCACCACTTACTATTCCAAATTATTTCCCAGTCTAAGGTTTCTCCCTCCCTCTCCTGGTGGGTTGTCAAATAATAAGATTCTTTGACTGTGAAGGCCCCTCTTGTGGATTTTCTCCATCTAAGAATATCTAGTTCTAGTCTGGCTTTGATTTTCCTTGACTCCAATTCTTTTATAAATATTCCTTTCTACTCTTGATCTATATTTTCATCCCATTCTTCCAGTTTTCTCCATGTTCTCCATATCCCATATGGCTCCCCTTCTTTCCAATATTCTCTTACGTATTCGAGCCCCTCCCTTACTACCTTTTGATGTATACTTTGCAGGGCTTGTATACTGACCATTTTGTCTCTCTGTTGCCATTCCTCCTCCCAAAATATAGCTGTATATCCTCCTCTTATTTCCCAAAATGCATAATTATTTATGATGTTTCTACTCTCACTTGCCAATTCCCATATTGTAGATCCTTTTGGGGTTTCTTCTAGTATGAGGATGCCTGTCGTTGTGGCGGGCATATTATATTTCTGTGTCCATATTCTCTTCCATAAGTCATTTCCTCCCCTCATCCACCTCCACCACAACTTCGCTCCTAGGAATTTGTTCAGAATGTCTGGGTCTCTAAGTCCTAAACCCCCTTCTTCTTTTCTTTTTGTCAAGTTTTTCCATGAAACTAGTGCCCATTTCCTCTGTTGTTTTGGCCCTCCCCATATGATTTTTCCAAATATTCCCTTCATTTTAGTGCGTACCCCTTTGGGAACAGCCATGATTGATAGAGGATAAATTGTTATAGATTGGAGAACCAATTTCAGTGATACCAATCTTCCTGCTATGTTCAGCGATCTAAAACACCAACTTGCAAGTCTATTCTTGAGCTTCTTTATGACTTGTTGCCAGTTTTCTATTCTTCTAGGGTTTATATCTAGTTGATTCCATAGGTATTTTGTTGGTAGTTCACCATGTCTGAATCCTAGCATTCTGCTTAAATGAGCTTTGATCTTTTCTGGAGTGTTGAAGATAAAGGTGCATGATTTCTCTTTGTTTATTTCCATACCTAAAGCCTCCATAAACAACTCCAAGATCCTTTTTACACCCCTTACTTCATTTATTGAAACTTCACAAAAGAGCATGATGTCGTCCACGAACTGCTGGTGGGTGATGGGAAAATTGTTTCCCCATAGCCTTAATCCTTTAATTTTTCTTTCCCTGAGTTCTTTTTTGAAATACCTTCCCAGACCCTCCGCAGCTAGTATAAAGAAGAAAGGGGATATAGGATCCCCCTGTCTTATTCCTCTAGTGGCATTGAAGGTTGATGTTGGCACCGCATTTAACATGATATAGAAAATAGGAGTTGATATCATATTATAAACCTAGTCTATCCATCTATTGTTGAATCTGAAGGCCGCAAGAATTGCCTTGAGGTATTTCTAGTTTAAGCAATCATAAGCTTTTGACAAATCTAACATTATCATCATCCCTCTCTGTTGTTTCTGTTTTAGTGAATGGATCGTTTCCTGGGTGACTACTAATCCATCAAGAATTTGTCTTCCCTCCACAAAGCCGGTTTGCTCCGGTGAGATAATGCTAGGGAGGGTGGGTTTTAATCTTTTAGCCATCAGAGTAGTGATTATTTTGTATATTACATTACAAAGGGAAATTGGTCGGAAACCTTGTGCAGTTTCATAGTTGGCATTTTTATGAATCAAAGTAAGGAAAGTAGAATTGAGACCCGGTCATACCTTCTATTTTATGCGAGATTCCTCTACCGCCTCCAGTATCTCTTGTCCAAGAAAATGGCAGCCTTCTTGATAAAACTCCACTGCATATCCATCCGGTCCTGGTGCTCTATTTTTCTTCGTAACCTTCACAATTTCCTCTACTTCCTCTAGAGTGGTTTCCCTTATCAATGCCATATTTTGTTCTTCTATTATTATTCTAGGGACCTCTTTACAGATAATATCTGTAGCCGGTTCTCTCTCTACTTGTGGTTCTGTCAGTATGTCTTTATGGTATCCTACCAATACTTTCTCAATTCCTTCATATTCAATTATCCTTTCTCCTTCTTCGTTTTTGATGGAAAATATCTTGTTCCTTTGCCTATGTGGAATCATAGCTTGGTGAAAAAACTTGGTGTTTCTTTCTCCTTCGCGTAACCAGTTTATCCTGGATTTTTGTTTCCATAGGATATCCTCCTATTTCCTCCGCTCCTCAAGTTGGCTAATTATAATTCCTTCATCTTCGCTCCTTTCCTAATTTCTGCCTTCTGTAATAATTTTTTGTTGTATATCTTCGATTTCTTGCTCTAGCTTTTGTTTTCCCACCATTATGTTTCCAAACTCCCCCTTATTCCATTTTCTGATTTTCCCTTTGAGTTCTTTGAGTTTTAACTGAAAGGTATGCATCTTGCCTTTTCCTTTTTGTGTACTTTGAGTCCACCATTCCTCTACCTTAATAAAAACTGAGGACTCCTGAGCGAGAAAGCCTCAAACCTAAAAGGTCTTTTGAGGGGGTTTTCTTAATATCTATTTCCAACCTGATCGGCCAATGATTTGACCCCATCGTCAGCATTATTGTGGCTTCAACAAATACATCCATGTTCATTATTTGTTCTGATATAAGGAATCGATATAATCTGGAAGATATTTGGTTTCTACCTCCTCTTCGGTTATTCCATGTGTGGATGTCGTTAATTGTTGGGATGTCAACCAGTCTTTGTCCTGTAATCATCTCACTGAACTCCTCCATGTTTTGATCTGGTCTATTTATACCACCTCTCTTTTCTTTCATTGTTCTGATCATATTAAAGTCTCCCCCTACTATCCAAGGTATTCCTGGAAATATCCTTCTTGTGGTTTACAGATCCTTAAGAAAAATTTTCCGCTCCCTTGGTATGTGCGACCCATAGACTCTTGTGATGAGAATCCATTCCGATGATCCTGTCATTCTGAATAAGCCTGTAAGGATTCTGGGTAAACTTATCTAGTTTCCAAATAGTACCTCCTCAGGGTTCCAGAGGATTGTAAGACCACCTGTTGTGCCAATTGCATCCTGGCCCATCACCTCGTATTGTATTTTTTGTTTTTTTATTATACCTTCTAATTGTTGAGAGCTAATTTTTGTCTCCTGGATTATCATTATGCTAGGCTTATCTTTATTTATCCTCACCTTTAGATACCTCTACTTTCCTTTACTATTGAGTCCCCTAATGTTCTAACTTGTGACTATCATTTTTTAACTTTTTGGATGGTTTTTGAAATACCTCTGAAAGAGGTATAACCCTGCCTGAGTTGACCAATATTTCTCCAACCACTCGTATGGTTTCATTCAATGTCCATCTCCCTTGTTTCCTGTCTCCTTTATCAGTACTATCCATTCCCAGACTTTGGGTTCCTTGCGTTCCTGTTTCTATCTGATTTGCTAAAGTAATTCCTTTCTTTTCCTTGTATTTCTAGAATGTCTCTTTATACAATTGCTTTTGGGCTTCTGGGATAAACCTTTCGTCAAGATTTTTCCAGTCCTGTAACAATCTTTTCATGATTCTTTCCTCCTCGTTCCCACTTTCCTTCTGTGTATCTGTCCACATCTGCGTTTGTTCTACTTTCATCGCCATGCTCTCCTCTGCGCCTCCTTCTGCCCTACTATTCTGGTTTAGGTCTCGTTCCTTTGTATCTTTTATAATTTCCATAGGTTCCTCTGCATTTTCTTCTTTTCCGAATTCCTCTTCTTCCTCCTGTAATATCTGAAACTTATTCTGGCATTCTACTATTACTGGTTTTGCAGGTTGTTGTATCCTTGTCATTTCCTTCCCCGGTCTTTTTTTCCTATGGATTTCCTGGAAACCCATTTCCCCTTCATCTATCTTTTCTGTGCTCCTTTGCTCTTCTTCCTGTTTCCTATTCTTTATTCATTGGGCATTGTTTGAAGAGATGTCCGTATTCATGGAACCTTCTACATCTGAAGGGTATATGCTCGTAGTCCATCGGTTGCTGCCATATTCCGTCATGGTACTGTAGCTCTATGTACTCCGGCAATATTTCTGCTATATTCATATAGATGCATATCCTTGTATAGGATGTATACTTCCCTCTTTTTGTTGACTCTGCTACTTTGACAAAATTCCCGATTGTATTGCCTATTCCGTTCAGGATATCAGGGTCCCAGAACCCCATTGGTAAACCAAATAGTCTTACCCAGATGGGTGCTACTAGCATCTTTTTGTGGTCTGGATTATATCAGTCCTCCCAGTACCTCATAAATAACCCAACATTATTCATAAAATATGGTCCTCCTTTAAAGGTTCTTTCCTTGTCCTCCAGATTTTCAAATATCACTGTAAAAAAACCCTTTGCCCCTGATTTTAGATCTATATGCCCTTTCGGCTTCCATCTTTGTTGTATCCACTTAGCTAGATCCCTTTCCAACGGCCAAAAACCTACAAACTTGCATATCAAAGCATGATCTCTCATATAACATCTGTAGTCTTCAAATTTCTTGTTGGGTATTACATACCTTGGTTTTTTCTGAGCTCTGGGAAGACATCTGCCCCCGAGTTTTGTTTGCCACCAATTTCCCAGTACTGGCGCGTCTTTGTTGTTCTCCTTTCGGTCTCTCTGCATTCCGCCCCCACTTGATTCTCCCGCTGCCATATTTTTGTAGGAGGGGATCTCTCCCCTCCCCGGTTCCCCTGCCATGGTGTCTTTCAGTCCTTTCCTAATTTATTAACCCTCCTCTTCTTGTTGTTTCTTCGAAGGTCCGTTTGCGTGCATAGGACTTGCCCTCCTGCCCTTATCGCCATCGTTGTTCCTCTTTGAGCCCTGTCTCTGTTAACCCTAGATTTTCAAAACCCTTGCTCAGCCATCATCACTCCTTTCCTCCCGAGAGAATCCCTTGATCTCCTCCGAACTTCATATTTCAATATTTATTATAATAATTTTGATAACAGAGGTTGGCTTGCAAATTTTCAATAAGAATACCAATTTTAATTCTTTATCAAGATACTAAATAATTTCTTGGATTGATTACAAATGAATAAAATTAGTATAAAATAAACTCTCCTTTTGCCAACACAAGGTTATCCTTTAAGAGTTGCAGGACTTGTTGTTAATGTTCGATGTGATGTTCCACTGCTTGAACCTTAGAAATTTCTCTTAAATATGATGTGATGGATGGTGGTTGATATCCATAAAGTGCCATAAATGGGGTCATTTTTGTCGTTGTATGGAAGGAAGTGTTATACCACCATTCAGGCAGAGGCAACCATTTGACCCATTGTGTCTATTTATCAGATACAAAGCAACGAAAACATCCTTCCAAACATTTGTTTACTATCTCCGTTTTCCCATCAGAGAGAGGATGATAAGATGGGCTATGAGTTGACTGAGTACCAAAACAAGAAAATAATTTTGTCCAAAAATATCCAGTGAAAATGGAATCTTTGTCACTTACAATAATCTTTGGGTTTCCATGTAGCTTTCGAATTGTTTCCATAAATGCAGTAGAAACTGTATTGGCTTTGAATGGATGTGATAATGCACAAAAGTGTGCATACTTGGTAAGTCTGTCAACTACCACCATGATGACACTCTTTCCCTCAGACTTAGGTAAACCTATGATAAAATCCACTGAAACCTCCTCCCAACGTTGGCTTGGAATGGATAAAGGTTGTAATAGACCCAGTGTCTTAATTGTTTCAACTTTATTTTGTTGGCAAACCAAAAATTCCGCCACAAACTTTTGAATATCCGATTTAAGGCCATCCCAAAAAAATTCCTTCTTAACCCTGTGGTAAGTTTTTAAAAATCTTGAGTGCCATCCTAAGGGAGAAGTGTGCAATTCCATAAGAATATTTTGTTTTATATGGGAATTCTTATAGAGGTATAAGAGATCTTTGTACCATAAAGAATCATTTTGCCAGTTAAATGTATCAGACGTACTGGAATCTTGTTGTAACTTTCGAATAAGTGTCCACACTTCTTCGCCATTCTTCCATACCTCCCTTGATTCATTTATCCAATCTGGTTGGATAATATAAATGGCACACAACAATGCTTCCACATCCTCATCATTTCTTGAGAGTGCATCTGCCACCACATTTTGCTTCCCTTTTTTGTAGATGATTTCAAAGTCATAACCCAACATCTTTGTGACCCACTTTTGTTGCTCTTAAGAGCATAATCTTTGTTCTAAAAAGTATTTAAGGCTATCATGATATGTTTTTACCTTGAAATGTCTTGTCATTAGGTAGGGTCACCATTTCTTAAGTGCATGGAGTATTGCCAACATTTCCTTCTCATAAATAGCTTTGTGTAAAAACTTTCCCTTGATTGGACGACTTTCAAAAGCAATGGGTCTTTCATCTTGCATTAAAACAACACCAATTCCATTTCCTAAAGCATCACATTCCACAATAAAGGTTTTTGTGAAGTCCAGTGTAGCTAAGACTGCTACTCGGCACATTACCTCTTTAAGATGTTCGAAGGCATTTGTTTCTTCTGGAGTCCATTAAAATGCATCTTTCTTCAATAATGTTGTTAGAGGTGCTCCTATTCTCCCATAATTATTAACAAACTTGCGATAATACCTTGTCAACCCAAGAAATCCTCGTAGATGCTTTATGGATGTGTGGATTTTCGATTCCTTAATGGCTTTAATTTTGCTAGGGTCTACCTTAACTCCTTCCTGACATACAATATGACCCAGATATTCCACCTCTTGTACTCCAAAGAAACATTTGGATCTTTTTGCATATAATTATTTCTCCTCCAATAGTTGTAGCACCTTGTCAACATGTTCAACATGATCCTTCCAAGATCTGCTCTAGATTAGTATATCATAAAAAAATACTAACACAAATTTTCTAAGGAATGGTTTGAAAATGGAATTCATCAAACCTTCAAATGTTGGAGGTGAATTAGTAAGGCCAAAAGGCATGAGCAAAAATTCATAATGACCCTCATGAGTTCTAAATGCTTTTTTCCGAATGTCTTTAGTCTTAATTCTAATTTGATGATATCCTGAACGAAGATCCAACTTGGTGAAGTAAATTGATCCATGCAATTCATCCAGTAATTCATCAATGATAGGAATGGGAAACTTATCTGTTAATAGTGAGCTTGGTTTGGAGCTTCCTATAATCCAAACCATGGTTGCCATGACCATACTTCTTGTGCACTGGCAGTGCTAATGGAGCTAGAGAAAGACAATTTGACTCGGTTGAATTATACCAGCCTCTAGCATCGTTCTGGCAAGCTCATACGTTCAATTTCACTCTTTTGGGCATAGGGATATTTGTACGGCCTGATGTTTGGAGGAACACTTCCTGGAATCAGATGAATAGCATGATCATGATCAAAAATAGGTGGGAGACCTTTGGGAGTCTCAAATATCTTGGAATCTAGAGAACATAATTGTGAAATAACACCTCTTTGTTCCTTTTTTAGAAGCTTTGTCATAATGTTAGAGCTGATTATCTTTCTCGGTTTCCTTACAATACCCCTTAATTCAAATTCCTTTCCTTCCACAGAAAACTTCATGAAAAGTTCTTGAAAATTAAAAGCTATTGTACCCAAGGATTGTAGCCATTGGACTCCTAGTACAACATCAGCACCTCCCATTGGAATGGAAGCATTGGGCTAGTCAATACATATTCTCCCATGGATAGCTTGATATTATGGAACTTTCCAGAGAAATTTATTGTTCCTCCATTTGCAA
>APFE030108945.1:0-15061 GCA_000404065.3 Pinus taeda | reverse complement strand
ACATTACTCTAAAGAGTGAGGAGACGATGGCTCCCATGCAATAAATATAGTCGCGTCCAAGGAGTAGATTATAATCCAAGGGTCCTTGAAGTACCATCACGTTCATGTGAATAGTTTTCATTCTCAAAGTAATGGGCACATTTGGAAGGATCCCTAATGGTCGACTGGTTCCATTGTCAAAGCTTGTCAAATTTCTCATTTCAGGCAAAAGCGATGGCGAAGCAAGCACTTTCCAAGAAGTTGAGGAAAGGATACTCACAGAAGCCCCTTCATCGATGATGGTACTAGCCATGACCATTCTGTAAGCTTGTACAATGATTCGAAATGGTACAATAGCTGGTAAACGGGGTCTGCCTAGTAGATTCCAGTCGAAGGAAACGACTAGGTTTCTTGGAGGTGGGACCGAATAGATGGCCGGATATGACTCTGATGAACTTCCTTCTTGCGATAAAGGAGCAGGTGGACTGCCCCCAAGTTCATCGGAGTCTTTGTTTACAAAAAGAATTTGAACGGTGTCGTTCTCTTTCTCTTCAGTGACAGTATCATTCGAAGATGAACACTCTGAAGGCAAGACCGGGTCAACTACCACCTCGACATTTTGAATTTCATTTGGTATGGATTCAGAGGGTTCATTTTCAATGATAGACACTTCGGCCGACCACAATGGCGGGCCAGCAAGAGTTTTTAATATCTAGGAGGGAACCGTAGCGGTGAAGCAGGACGGTCATCCAAAACTCTTTTAGCTTCATCAAGGACGGGACAACGGTGGACGGCGTGATTGCCTTCACACAATTTACAAGGAAATCTGGGATTCCTTTTCTGTCCAAGTGGTTCAATTTCACTAGTTGATGGTGTGCATTCAACATGATCATCAGAGGTTAACGCCACCGGATTGTGCAAACAAGGAGACCAGTCCCTTAAGATCCGAGGGATGCAGGGACAATCTCGGTGATAGTGGTCTCCATTGCAAATGACACAAGGAGATTTAGGTTTAGACGGTGCGGTGTGAGGATTTTCACTAGATGACACTTGGTTGCCCCCTTTCGATTTTGGTTCCTTTTTCTTCTTTTCCCTTTTCTCTTTATGCTTATTCTTCTTCTCAGTTACTTGATTTTTAGCTTTACCAGCTTTATCAAGCGAAGAGGAAGGAGGAGAGGGAGAATCAGACGAAGTAGAAGGTTGGTGGGAAACTCTAGTATCATCTAGTTGTTGACTTGACTGTTCAGGAATTACGGTATTCTGAACGACAGAGGTAGAGAAGAGCCGGACAGGCAAACCAATCGTCAACCCTGGAAGTGACAATGTGGCCATATAGGGTGCACCAAATCTCCCCAAGAGGAGAAGGGACTAGGATTTCCTCCAAGGGGAAATCCTTGGTTGGTAGACTCCATTTTTCTCATCCTAAAGACCAACAAGGGAATTTGGGATGTTATTCCGATTAAAATAAATTTTAGACGCTTTGACACAACTTGTTTTTTCAATTTTAAAGAGTCGAGAAAAAACAAAAGATGACTCTAGTCGCCTTCGATTTTTAGTGAGCTTGAAGTGACAAGTGCTCAGAGGACATTTTCTTTTAAGGAGTCTAAAAAGGAGCAAAATAGACTTCTCTGGAAATCTAGGCAGAGGGAATTACCAAACCAATCACAAAACTGCAGAATACTTTTTACGGTATGACGGTCAATCTTCCTGAATGATGTGTTCAATGCATTGCGATCGATAGGGCGGCAGACACGACTTCCTAAGGATAAGGGATGCAGCCTATTGTGGTCTCCCAATATATACTCGACGGTACGTGGGAGCACAAGTCCGTACTGGCACTTGCCGTCTCGTAGTGGAGGAATCACCCAAACAACAATGAAAAAAACAGTTACCAAGTTTTACGACGCCAGAATACTTCTCTAGCCTAGACCTCTAGATGTTGTGCGTTAGGTTCCAAAGCATTGTTAGATTCATTAAATTTATTTTAAGTTGATCTTGCTTAAAAATTTTCCTTTCAGGATCACCACGTGATGTGTATACAATTCCTAAAATGCAGTCTAAGATGATAAACAAACATTTAATATTCTTTTGGCAATGAAAATCCTAGCTACTAAGGAAAGAAAGTTAAGAATCTTTCAACAAAGAGCACAGAGCACACACTAAATGCACTGTCCTAAATCAAACCAAGCAGTCTTAATGAAAATGCACATGCATGTATTTGTTTTCAGCATTCTTAATGTATGAGTGATGATAAGAAAGCTAAGCACAAATCTGAATTATTTTCAAAGTGACAAGACTCAACAAATTTCTTTTCAAAATGAATTGAAGGTAAGAGAGACACTTTGCGATTTCGAAATGAATAATCGACTATCAAGAACAATGGGATTGTCTTATATGATTGAAAATGACAGCTACGACACTTTCAGATCAAGAAACAACAGTTCAACTATGCTACTTCTTTGCAAAAGAGAACTGAAAATGGCACACAATACATAAAAACACTTACAGTTCTTTTCACAATAGAGGCATAATGATGTAAGAGAAGGGAGTTTTCACAGAGATACACTGACCACAGACAACAAAACTCCTGAATAGGACTGAAAATAGTGAGAAAAAACCAAAGTCTGAAGGTAAAGTTAACCTTCCCTGACCATCGCACCTGTCACACAATGAATTCAGTATGCAGCGCACCTACTGCACTCGGGAAGTGTGATGCATACAGACTGCCTTGAAGGTAGGGTGCGATGGTACTAGTGCGATACTTTAAACGATTTTTTAGTCACAATTTGCAATTCAGTTCAGGGATTTAGGCCTAGTAGGTGATGTTCAGTATATGTAAATCACAGGGGTTGATCTAAGGAGGTTACTAGAGCCACCACTTAGGGAAATTAGAATGTTTGCAGATCGATTGTTTAATTCATAAACAAAACTCAGAGATAGACTGAAGCAACATTGATCTACTTTGCATTTGTATAACAAATGCAGTTCGAAGGCTAGCTGGCTTGGCTTCAGGTTCTGTCTGTAAGTTTATAAAAGAAACAAATATAGGCTAACAAATAATCTAGTCGCTCCCCAGTGGAGTCGCCATTTTGTTACCGGGAATAGTGTCCACTCGGATGCTGCTATTCCCACTAAGACTAATTGCTATCTTAGAAACAAACAAGTAAAGTCTACTTTCGTTTTCCTTTATGAAAATAGATAAGAGTGGAACAAAGGAGACCAACCTTAGTCTTGCGCTTGATTTCCTTGTTTGATTCCTTTCCTTCCTGATAGAGCTTTGCCGCTTCTTCTTCGTCTGCCTAGCTTCAAAGAGCACCTGTGGAATCACAACAACATACTACTATCGAAGAACAAAGATCTATATTCATCAATAACAGAGGACCAGATATGTGTTAACCATACAAATGCATATATAAGCAAACATACAAGAATATGGAGGAAAACTTGAATAGATTTATTAAGATAAAAAGTAGCAAGAGGATTACAACCATATGTTCTGACCCAGCATCCTCCTCCAGCAAGAAAGCCCTTCTTCACCTCAAGTAAAGATTAGGTCACCCAACATTATGAAGTTTACACCAGAAAACCAACAACACTTCTCTACAAGATACAAGATTCCAGCCTCTGGATCTCTGTGATGAGGGATCCATATATAGATAAGTGTAGGGGGGTGAGTCATCTTATGGGGTCTTGATTAGTGTCCTCTCTCTGATAGTTCTTGATTCCACTTGGAGAATGATGATCTCTTACTCATCCCTGGTCGAAAGCAGAGAGGCAAGTGTCAGAGGGGAAGCTTCTGGAAGATTCCATGATCTTCCACCTCGCAATTTGTCCCTGCCGTTTGTCCATTCCTGACCATCACACCCTACAGAGGGGCCATTCAGTATGCATCACACCCTTTACACTGGGAAGGTGATATGCATCGCACCCTCTGCACTGGGGTATTCAGTATGGTCCAGTTTTGACAATTTTTGAGCAGTTTTTAGTGGAGAACTTCTGGGAGATGATGTAATCAGCTGACCTTGTTCCTTTAGGCAGTGAAGCAACACTTTTAGGGACTTAGGAGCCCTCATTTTATGGACATTTACGATTGGGGTTGTAGTGCTCAAAAATGTCTATAACACTTACTTTTGTCGTTTTTTATTTTTATGTTGTTTTGGGGGTTTTTGTCTTTGTTCATGGAATTCCTATTCCTAAGTTTCTAGAAGGCAAGTATGGTTATAAATTTTAAGGCAATTATGTCCTTTATAAGGGTTCCCAAAACTTAACACTTCCGAAGGTCTTAGAACATACTAGCACAAGATAATACTTAAATCAAGAATGAAAAATATGCTGCTATTTAAAACAAGTAATTAATGAACTACTGATTATGAAACTATCATCTCTGCTACTATCTAAATACAAAAAAATGATTTAAGCTACTGCACTCAAGAAATCAAAGATTGCAAAGAAAGTAAAACTAAAATTAAATTACATCATTCATATTTCGATCCGTCGCCAGTTAGTTTAGCTATGGATTTCAAAGGTAACCGTCAATGAAATGAGCAATCCATATCTAATTGCAGAAAACTAAACTAAAATCAATTCACAACATTCATATTTCAATCCCTCGCCAGTTAGTCTAGCTATGGCTTTCGGAGGTAACTGTCAATGAAATGAGTGAGTTGATTTCTAAACTAACTTACCAAAGCAAATGAACAAAACTGAAATCAACAAAACAAAACTGGAATTAAAAGAAACTAAGAAAAGCAAAGTCAACAGAGAATCAATTCCATATCACTAGTTATTGTGAAAATTTTATACAAATGCCCGGGCTGCCTACTCTATCCTGAAACATGCACACACTGATCAGCGTTATACAAAGCTTGTAAAGTTATGGACAGAAGTGAAATGTTAAAAATATATACACAAGTGAATAGCTATAAAACATGTGCAGTGAAAATAAAGAAATGATACATAAAGACTATACAGCAACAATGGAAATGAAACCTCAGTGTGCAGGGGCCCTCTACACAACCTCGGCCAACAAGCTATCAATCCAAAATTACGTTCATGCAAGCATGTAGAATAGAGTCTTCTTATATATATCTCAAAACACAGTTACAACAATAAACTAGTGTCATGGCACAGTGAGTTCTTAACAACAAAAATCATATTCAAAAGACTAACTACTATGCGTATAAGAATGCGTTATTTATAACAAAGGTTACATAACTGTTTTCCTGTAAAACTATGTGAATAGAGGACACGTGAAAAACAATGTCCATGGATTTAGTATCATGGTTGCCGAGATTAGGCAATCTATTGAAAGCATCTGTTGGATCCACATCATGGTTAGCCTACAGGTGTTAGCGTGCCTCCAGAGATCTAGAAACGACCACGAAAGTCTTCACATGTTTGAAAACGGAGTCCTGCTGCCGTAGGACTCTCTTGTTTGACCACCGCTTGGCCACCATTCTTTGATGAATCTAGCTAGACCAATGGGACCTGATCCATGTCCAGGTCATTTCCAACTTGCCCATGTGGCTTGCTTTACCTCATGAAACCTGCAACCTGTAGTTTAACAAAAACAGTTGTGGAAAGTTAAACCAGCTGTGGAAAATGACAAGATTCCGTAGCTCATAAGCAAAAATCTAATTCAAACAACAACACTAGGACATAGTTAAAAAACCACTTTAAATTCTCTTTTATGACTAATATGCAATGATATTGATAGCTTAGGAGGTCCATGTGAATGGAAAGAATCTAGAAAAATGTGTAGGAATGATGCAAGTTTGGGGCTCAACACATGCACAGAGGGAGAGATTGCTTCAGCTAAAAGGATTATATGAACAGAGAATGCAGGCCCTTCTCCAATCAGAGGTAGTCTAACTTCAAAGAAAAATATGGCATGATCGACACCTCAAAGAGAAACAATTTCAGCCGGGAGATTGGGCACTGGTGTATGATTCAAGGTACAAAGATTTCAAGGGCAAGCTGAGAACAAGATGGCTGGGACCATATACAGTAGAAAAATGCAATGACAATGGTTCAGTCCTTATCCGGACCATTGATGAAGAAGCCATCCTCATGCTTGTCAATGGGAATCGATTGAAGATCTACAAGAAGACCCTTTCCAAGCAGGAGTTGATTGAAACTATGGGTAAATCAGTGTTGGTAGTGGGGCAGGTCCCTGTCTCCACTCCACCCACACCCTGAGAAAAAAAAGAAAATAAAAAGAAAAAAAACAAAGAAAAAAGAAAATGGAATAAAAGATCCCTAGGTGAAAACCTCTTGGAGACACCCAGGGCAGGCAGTGAGGGTAAAAACCTCCTGGAGACACCCTAACTATCTCAAAAAAAAAAAAGGGAGAAAAGAAAAAACCTAACTTCTTTTGAATAAATTGCAGGTTGTAGGAAGGTCATTGCAGGAGGGTTGCACAAAAGGAAAAGACATGACAGGTTGCATGCACCCTTCACAGTCCATCACCCCATCATTGCTATCCTTTCCCTAGTTTTGGTCTCATTTGTTCTGAAATTCCGCATCCTATAGGAAACTTTGTGTTTTCTACAGGAGGATCCTGTAGAAATTATAGGAAGGCCAAAATCCATTTTAAAATAGAACACGAGGGTTGGAAATTCGTCTAACTGCCCTGTGAACCTCTTTACCACCATCCATCTTCCCATTTGACCATTCCATCCCTGTACACCTACATCTACACTCGTTTTTGTCCCTGCACAGCCACATACATATATTATGTTTTTGTCATCCTGCAAACACACAACAAAAAGAAAAAAATGACAAATAAAGGTATCAACAGTTTTACTCATCCCTACCTGATACCCTCCAGTTTTGATTTCTTCTCAGTCAAGACCTTCTTCAGTAGTTTTAGCCCTACTCGCATATTAGCTTGAATTTCAAGTGGAGAAGCAGCTACAAGAAATCCTATAGGATTCCTATAGCAGTTAATCCCTTTGAAAAACAAACTCCAGAGATAGGGTCAGCGCAGTAGTACGTATGAAGAGCAATGTTTGAACGAGAGATCATCGGAAAAACCCAAGGCCGAGCATGCCGAGTGCAAGCAACAACAACAACGAGGAAACGAAGTGCCAAAATCCGAAATATGCATAACACAATAACGACTGAGTAGGTAAGTGCCTAAACCTATTCCTTGATTGCATGAATAATATTTCAAAACTGCACAAACCGTAGCAATGGATAATTGTTCAGTTCACACACCTTCGCGGAATTTAGTTGAGCCACATCCAAATTCAAACTGCTGATTAGATATGTAGGCAACACGTGCGGCATGTCAACTCGGGAAGAAGGCATTTGAAACTGGTAGTGGTGGCGGCGGATAACGGGAGTCAGGGAGGTGATGGCGGTCAGGCGGCATGAGGAACCATAATGACACTGGCGTCGGACCAATGGTTTGGATGGGGATAACGTACCCATCCGGCCACCTCATCTCCTCAACTCGGATTACGCCAACAGTTAAGTACAATGCACTCCAAGCCTCCACCACCCTTTTGGTTCATTTGCATGTTACGAAGCTCTCGACTGCAGTGTTCGTCTACCACCTTTAGAGCAGCAAACCAATCATCCTCCGCCAGTTTTCTGTCAGTTTTTTTGAAACCCTCTTGCCTATTGGGCTCTATAGGAGCCCTGCTACATTCTACAGGAGCCGGAGAATTTCTACAAGAAAACTTCTATAGGAAAGGCAGAGAACAACTAGCAGAAGGAAAACCCGAGATTTTTATCAAAATTCGAGCTTAAAACAAGGTAGGCTCGGGAAACCTCCTTGCATAGGACTTATTTGTATAAGGTGGTGGATTAAAAAGACAAAATTGGATTGAAAGAAAGGAGAATGAAGTTTAAAAGTCTGCCTGCATATTTTCCCTTAGTTCTACATAGTTCTCTGTTTTCTTCTCTGCATTCGAAGTCTGCCTTCTTCTTTTTCATATTCTACTGTAAAGAAAACACTTGCAATTGTAGAAACCAACCTGTGTGGAAAAAATTGAATTTGCATATCTGTCTATTCTTTGAGAAAAACCCTGTGTTATTTATCCTCTATTTTGTCAAAAAAATATTTTCTTTCCAAAAGCAAAAAATCAAATTTGGGGTAAGAGCAGTTTGAAAAAAGGGAAATATTGCAATTTGGTGTTGTGAGAAGAAGCACACTGAAATTCCTCCTACATTTCAGAGAAAAAAAAGCAAAACCTAGCTGTCCCTTTGTCTTTGATTTTTGAAATTGTTGTTTTTCTCCTCACCTAAGCACTTCAGAAACCACTCAATACCATGGCAGGAGGGTTTATGAGGAAGGAGCCTTTGAACTCCAGCTAATTACATGAGCACCCTGAGGTGGTGGCCCTCTTCACCAGTGAAAACTGGATTATTTTCTTTGAAAGAATACATGGATATGATGATGAGGTAACTGAAGAATTTCGGATGGCCTTAAGACCCCATTCAAAAACACATGCCACAGTCAGTTTTAGGGGTCTGTCCCTAGAACTCACCCCTGATTTTATCAGTTGAATCACAAACCTTCCACCTGGGCTCCCTTGGAGCAAGGAGGAAAAAGCATTGGGACAGGTGACCGAGAAGACATTTTTTCAACCTAGGGAGGATCCTGTAGAGGATAAAAATGGGGTCAGAAGGACAAACTTACCTCCTCCATGGAATGAAGTCAGCTACCAAATAATGAAATATATCACTTGTGAGGGAAGGTTCAACATAATTTATGGTTATCACTTCAAGTTACTACATGAATTGAGGTATGGGATGGACCTGCCTCCAGTTAAAAAATTGAGTCTCAAATATTTCCTCCTCCAGTCTTTAATAGAATGTAGTGCCAAGCTAAATGCAGGAGTCCCAGACTAGCTAGCCTAGCATGGGCTCATCAAATTGTTGGTAGAAGATGCCTTACATACATATACCATTCCCATAGCTTCAGACATTTTCATAAATATGTCCAAAGATGATAACATCAAAACTTTGACTGAGGATATCAGCCCATCTGGCAGTGAGGAGGAGGAAGAGAAAGAGGAAATTGAGGAAGAAGTGCATGAGGAGACACCACATATTCAAACAGAGGAAGAGCAGGAAACAGAGGAGGAATAGGAAGCAGAAGAGAAACTTGAAAAACCCACTGTAATACCTAAAGCAGAAAAGAAGACCACCCCAAAGACAAAGAAGAGGAAAAGAACAAAAAGTGAGAAGAAAAATCCTAAGAAAGGTCAAAAGAGGACTGCCACAAGCAAGGCAGGAACCCGGCAAGAAAAAGAGAAGCCATTGCCAAAAATAGCAGAAACAGCAGGCACGGAAAAGACAACAGAAGATGAAGGGGAACAACAGCAGGAAGAAACATCCCTTGAAACCTTGGCAAAAGAAGCAGCAGTTGTGCTGGCTGCATTGAGCACTCCAGCAAAACAAAAGGGAAAAAGAAAAAGAGAAGCAGTCATGTATTTCAAGGCTAGAAGGAGCACTTGGATAAAGGTGGGCAAGCCCCAACCACCATCAAAAGAACCTATAATAATTGAGGATGCACCCACTGAGAAAAAGGAGGAATCCCCCTCCAAAATATCTATCACTTATGAGAGAGGAAGTCCCAAAACTTCCACCTGGAAGGAAAGAATCAGACTGATGGACACCAACACAGTTCTACAGGAAGCTAAGACCTCTCTACAGGAAACACTGACCAAGCTAAAGGAGACTGAAAAATTGGAAGAGGAGGCAGCGAAATAGTCACAAGAAGAAGACAAGATCTAGGAGATACCTGAACCAAGCCCTCAACCTAATTTGGGCTCATATTACAACTTGCTAGATGGTGGGAAGATCATCCCACAGAAATTTTCTATACCCCTTTTCTTTCAATTAGAACAAGAAAGAATTATAACACACACCTGGATGAAAATTGCTAAATCCAAGGGAGTTGTAGATATAGGCCACATGGAAGAACAACTGAAAGAATTAAGAAGGGAGTTGGCAATGGCGAGGTACAACGAAAGCATTAAAAGAACCTAGCTGTAGGAGGAAAATGCACTGCTGAAAAAGCAGTTACAACAACAAGAAACTCAAAGGGCAGACATAACATGAATTTATGAAGAGTGGCAACTACAGGAAGGTCCCCTAGCAAATCAGGAAATAGCAGAGGAGCAACATCGAAGGGAAGAGCCACAACCTGATGTTGAAATGATGATAAAGCAGCAACAAGAAAGGGAGTCTCAGCCAGTAGCTAAAGTGCTGATGCTGAAGCAGCAGTTTCAGGAAAGAGAAGCCCAAATGGCCTGCATGGCCAGCTGGGCAATAGAAGCCTTGCAATGTAGACAACCTGCTAGATCTTATGCATTGTACCTTAAAGACCAATGGCTCCAATTCCAAATCAAAACATTAGCCCAAAGGGGCATAATCCCTTTCCAACATTATGGTCAGTTTATGCATCTGTGTGCTACTAGTTTAACTGACGATAAAGCCAAATTAACAAAGTTCTACTTACACAATATGGCATTCCCTGATATGAAATTTTGGGATCCGAATGCGACACTAGGAGACGTACAGCACATGGCTATGGCTTCTTGGATGAGTCATGAGGAAAAAAGAGCAGTAGAAGTCCAACAGATCATGGGAAAAGAACTGAATGAGCCCCTACTAATCAGGGCAGAACCAGAAGACCCCTCAACTCTCATATATGCTCATGGACACCTTGCAAGAAACCCTCAAGTTCTCCCGAATTATGTTGAAAGGAAATCGCAAGCTATTGCCCATTTTGAAGATATGGAAAGACTATTTGGTGATGATTGCCTTCATGCTTGCATGAGGAGATGGAATACCTTGTCATATAGCTTGAAGATCGGGGAGTATCACTCCCCAACCAAAATGAGGGAGGCTTTGGCAAGAGTGCCCCTATACAAACAATCAATGCAAAACCTGAAAGCCAACTGGATTGGCCTTAAGTTTAGTCCTCCACTACCCTTAGGCCTACTGGAAGGGGTTAAGGAAGAAGAAGAACAAAAGCAATGGGAGGAAGTGGACAGAAAGGCAAGTTTTCATGACAAGGAAGAAGACATCACCTCAGAAGCATGGGATGTCAAGGAAGCTGTTAAAGCCATCAAGGATGAAGAACTGGATTAGTTGCTCAAAGGATGAGCAACCCATTCAGCAGGGGGGTGATGATGAGTCCTAGAAATGGGTAACTATATGGGCTCAATTTGCATGCTGTTTCCATTTAATCCACCATTCTCCATAGTTTTGTGCATGTTTTTTAATATATTTATGTCAATTGAGTGAATGGGGATAGTCACTTTGCCACGATTTAAAAAATATAAAATATAAAAAATCATAAATGATTTAAAAAAGTAAAAAGGTCCCTTTTAGGTTTTAGATTAGACTTTAGTTCTAGAATTAGATTTAAGTTTCTTTTTTGTTTGTAAATATAAAAATATAATATAAAAATTTAAAATTTAAAAAATAATAATATAAATTCATAAAAAGGTTTTTTTAGATTTAGTTTTTATTTCATGATTTTGATCATAAATGAAAATCATTAAAAAATAAATATTTAAAAAATTAAAAAAAGTTTGAAAGAAAAGTTTTTCTTGGTATTTAACATAGCTAAATGTGCTTGAATTTTTAATTTTGAAGATTAGCTGGTCAACATTTAAATTGTATGGTTTTTTAAAGCATTCAATCTTTAGAACTTTAATTGCTGGAATATTATCAAGGCATTGTGCATTTATTGATTATCTCACATTTGGAAAAATTAATCTTTGCTTATTTGATGATAAATGATAAAGAATCATTTAATCATTACTCCATAAGGCACTGGTACATTAATTTCTAAAATCATTCAGGTGCTAAATTGCTTTGTTGTGTCTCCCAACCCAACTGGTTCACAGTTGGTCTTCCTTTATCCCATAGGGTCTACCCCCCTTAGCCTCAGGAGATGGCTTAAATGAAGAGATCGGGGATCAGGGTGATAGCCCCCAGTTTGAGCGTTGTCGCACTTCGCAGACAATCTGTGCAACAACGCAACCATCACTTGACACTCTAGTGTTGGATATAGGAAGCAATTCAATTCTTTGGCTATCTTACAATGAATAAAATTACGGCTACTACCCGTATCAATACAAAATATCACCTTTTTCTTCTTAATATATCCTTCTACCTTGAGAGTTTGAGGAGTGGTAATTCCTGCCAATGCATTACAAGATATGGTTAGATTCATTTCTTCTTTCTCTAAGGTCGATTCCTATGTATATCCTCCTCTTTTGATTTTTCTTCTTCCTTTTCTTCCTCTTCACAATCCATGTAGAATAATTTCTTCTCTGTACACCTATGACCTTTAGTTTATTTGCTATCATAACTGTAACAAAACCATTTTTCTCTTTTTTCCTCCAATTGTTTTGGTGTCAACCTTGTAGGTTGTGGAAGACTAGGAGCAGTAACACTTCCATCTTTATAGTTGTGAGTGGTAGACTTCCTTGTTGCCATAATTTTTCTTTCAACTTTTCTAACCACCCTAAATGCCTTCTCAAATGAATCAGGTTCCCAAAAGTGAACCTCATGTTGGATGTTCTATTTTAAAATCCCTATGAAGAAATAAATCCTATTCTCCAATGGAATATTGGTTACCCTAATATTCAAATTTTGGAAGTCTTCAATGTGCTCAGCGATTGAACCCTTTTGTTTCGAATTTATCAATTGGCTAAAGAAGGTGTTTCTCTTTGTATCTTCATAATGTGCTATCATTTATTTTGTAAAAATTGACTAGGTGACAAGTGGTTTATGATAACAAAGCCATCTATACCATACAAATTTTTTGGGTTCTAAATATAAAGATGCAATACATGCCTTGTGTGAGGGTTGCACATCGTATATATCAAAATATTGCTCCATCTGTAGTATCCATGTTACCGGATCCTTGCCATAAAAATTCCTCATATATATCTTTGGAATGTGGTGTTTCTTAAACCCCACATTCGAGTCTCTAAAATCATAATTCATATTCATTTTGTCCTCATCATGATTTTCATGGATTAACTTATCACCACCGGGAAGCCTTTCTTGCAACAACTTTGTCAATCCTTCCAACTTGACATTCATATCATCCATGTCTACTTAAAAAAACTCCATGTTTAATTGTATACCATTCAGGTCCCCTTATAATCCATCCATGCCATCTTTGGTTTCTCTTTGTGAGAGCGAAATTTTTTGCACTCAGTCCCATAATTTTGATATATCATGTTGTAATTCTTCCTCTTCATGTGTCATAGTAGCGCTTTCCGAGAGCTTAATGGGTATAGAATTATTATTTTTAGGAGGCATTTTAGAACCAAATACTGATATTTATGCACTTCAAACTGATTTTTGAAACGAAGTAATGAAAAATTAAAAATTACACACATCTTTCTTGATTTTTAGGAGCTTGATATTGAAACTAGTGTATCTCTGTAATTTCAGATCTCCAAGGTCTAAAATTGTGTTCTGTGGTATCCCTCTAAGTATTCTTTCCAACCCCATAATTATGATTGAGATTCAATCCTTCAATAAAGAGTTATTCCCAATCTCACACGATGACCTAATTATTGACTAGTTCAGTAGAGTGAACTTGTACGGAGTGCCACGTGTCACTGTTTTGAAATTTGGCCCTGAAAATGATAGACAAAAAACTACAGTCTGTGAAATTTTAGCCAATTCTTACAAAATTCAAATACGATGCTTAGAGAGAAAGTTATGATGAGTTTCCCTAGGTCACCTGTTTTAGAATGAATTCGGGACCCTGCAAAAGCCCTAACTTCCTCAGATCATATCTTCGAAGATATAGCGTACCAAGATCTGAAATTCATACACAAAGTTCATCAATACTTAGGCTCTACATGGTTGTAATTTTAGCTTCTTAAGCCTCGTATAAAAATAGTTATAGCGAAAATTCCAAGATGGTATGTTTGAAGAAGCGAAAGCCTAGAATCCAAAGCTCTGATACCAAATGTTATGCAACCAGCTCACAAAATAGAAGAAAAGATAGATCAACGACTGAAAAATTATCCTCTTCAAGGGGTAAGCCTCCTTTACATTATATAAATGAAAAAATATTGGATGATACAAATGATAAGACCTCCTGGGTATATATAGCAGCCTAAAGGGTCACAATATAATCAAATCCTACATAACAATAATAATGTAAGGGAAAAACAATAACAATAGGGGGATACACTAAAAATAAAAATAATGGGATTACACTAGTATTATAGGGACCTAATGTATTCCCACTCAGTTGCCAACGCTTTATAAGATAAGTATAATCTTATGTTAATGCTTGTGATTGCCACATTGTCTCTATTATTCACATTAGGTTAATATCGTGCTAATGTTTATGGTGTTGGTTCTTTCATACAGGGCTACAAGCCTATAATGATGTTAATTAATACTAAAATGTGTGGTTTATGCCTGTGAATTGAATTGGGAGTGGGATTTCTTGTCTACCCGTGGAATGTTGATTTCCTGTAGGAATTTTAGGTATGGTATGGTTTCCTATTTGTTTCCATAAGTTTTTATATGCTTATTAATAGCCTAAGAGACTGTTGGAGCTATAAGATAAGATGGGATTTATTTTTATCTATTATTATTATACTTAAGAGGCCTGCATACCTCTAGGTCGTTATGTGCTTGCAATTTGTCTAATGGGCCTTGGTGATTATGAATGAGCAAATCTCTATTTTATCCAATAATCCTTTTTCTAGATAAAAATTGAGATGCAAGATAAATGTTACTCTCATTGCTTTTGAATCTCTATAAAGTTGGTCTTCTTTTACACATTTATTCTAGTTTTATATGTTATATTATTTGTTTATTTCCCTCCAAAAAAAACTTAGAAAATGACAAGAATATTTACCACAAGTTCATGTTCTCTAAAAAAGTGGAACGCTGCAAATACATGAAATTGATTATAACGCTAGAGGGTATCCACTAACATCTAGGGTACCTTAGTGTCTGTTATCATAAAATCATGTACTAAGGGCTGCTACCTAGCAAGATTTCATGAAACTATTTCAAACCATGCTTTAGACTAAGGTTTAGCCTCCTTAGTCAGAGAGGGCTCTCTCAC
>APFE030108941.1:25939-47511 GCA_000404065.3 Pinus taeda | reverse complement strand
GATCCATTGGATAGCCAAATTATCCTTGGAACAGGAGGTCTCATCACGAGCCGGCCTGATCACTTTTGCTACCTCCTAGTGAATGGCAGTGTGATTATCTGGTTACCACGCCAGCACACTGATCTCTTCTATAGAACAACACTGGAATTCTCCATTTATAAATTGAGGATCCTGGCTCATATGGGTTAAAAAGCAACCCTGTCGAGGCTATGGACGCCTGCTGGTAGCAGAGGCTCTGCTTATAGTATTGAAGTTATATTTTATCGTCAATTATCATTATAATACCCTTTTCTTATTTTTTCTTTTTATTGGAGAAGTTATTTCCTTAATTTTTTTCCCTATTTTGAACCTTTACGTATGAGAAATTGTTTTCTAATCAATCACATCATTTTTCAGCTAGAATACCGTCAGTAAAGCATCTTTTTGGCATATTGTCGTTCTTTTTCTTTTTCATAACTTATAATCAATCCAAAGTGTCCTATCTCTTATTCATAACTATCTTTATACACTCTTCTCTCATTATAACCATAGCTCTCACTGTCCTATCATTGATATGTGTACTCTCCTTCATTTATTGTTGTATTTTTCATTCTTGTGCCTTGTTGTCAGCATAACACTTTTCATATGCTTTATGGTCATGGTCTCCCTTTTCCAACTGGAGGGGGGCATGTATGCATTAGGGATAGCATGCGATATGATTATTGCACTCTGCCATAACTTGTTGATTTGATGAAACATTAATATTGCATGTATACAAAAGTTTTTCTGATTGAAATTTTTGCATGCATCTTAATCTATTACTATTCAAAACTAACACTATGGATTCAAGAACATTGTATGCAAAATAGTGATTTGTTTACAAGAAAACAATAAGTATGGGGAACTCTATTCGCAGCATGACACACTATTGCAACCAACAGAAGAGGCTCGAGCAACTCGCAAACGTGAACAATTCTTCAGACATGATGTGCTTGCCTAGATTCCACCTTTTGCATCACTTTCAGCACCACCTTTGCCGACATCAGCTTCAACAAATGCCAGTACATATATGTCATTCCACATTTTTGTTTTGGAGGTAAAACTTGACGTAAAATAGAATAATTTTCTGATTTATTACGAATTTAAGATAATTTAATGAAATCCAGTTTGAGCATTATTTATCATCCTTCATTCCACATCTTTACCACTTCCCCTTTTTCAGCGGCATATCATCTTTCAGTTTGGGGGAATGTTGCTTTCATTCATTTCTTTCTTATGACCATGTCATTCATATTCTTTATCATCCATTGCTATTCTTATTCATTCTCAACACCTCCCTTATTCCATGTTGTTTTACACCAAGCATATACTTCACCAGATAGTAGCAACCACCTCTATTTTTTTCTAGCATCACATGAGGGCATGCTAATTTTTCAGAGATGGGGAGGAATTGCTACGCATGATAAATGTTTTCTATTTTCTTTCTCATTTAAGGCATACAATTTTAGTGTAGAAATTAATTTCCATAATATTTTTAAAACTATGAACTCAATTCTTGTGATTTCCGGAAAACATAGAGGTATCATTAAAATACACAAACCCAGATAATTTCAAGTTAAATTGGTTCATAAAATTTCAGAAATCATGCACTCTCAACTACAACCATTTTGTTTATATCTCATGATCCGTGCATCAAAACGATCTGATTTTTGGATCATAGAAGCATTAATATATTTCAACAAAATTGGGTTCACAGTTTTTGGAAAAATGATTAATGAAGGTTGTTGTCACTTATATCATATTTTTCTCCAACTTCATTGTTATGCCTTCATCAAAATTGCTAAAATTGAATATTCATTAATTAAGGAAGGATTCATTTGTTCTATCCATTTCATGAGCCGGGATGAACAAATTTTTTATTGCTTGGTTAACACATGGGTTTTGTCTTCGGGTTGCATGAGGACATGCAATATATTCAATTTTTTTGTTTCATGAGGACATGCAATATATTTAGTGTGGGGGTATGTTGGGCCATGAATACGACCACTTTGTAACACTTATTTCATCCATTTTTACTCTTCTCTATTATATCATTTGTTATAATTTATCATTTAAATCCATTTTATAAATGATTTATGCTGTTATGGATGAATATTATTTATCTTCTTTTATTTCTAATAAATTGATGATTATGCATGATTTTATCAATGATAGTTTCAATAAATTGGTTGTAACATTATTCACCATTTTTAACTTCCAAGATAATTTCTAGATTGAAGATTTGACTATTAAAAGTGCCAACTCAGAAATTCGTTGGAATAAGAAGTGACAGTTTTGCAGTTGCGATTCTGAGCAAATGAAGAGGAATTTGGAAAATCTGGAACATGGGTTTTGTCCACAACAGACCCAATTAACTTCAATGAAGAACGGTTTGTGAAAATTTGGCTTGTACCGATGCAGGTTTATTTGAGCATGATTTTCTCAGATTTGTTGTTGCGGCCGTCCTCCAAATCTTAGCTGCAAAGCCAAATTCATCTTTCTCTTGTTGAGAGATGGATGGAAATATATCTTCTTGTTGATCAATTGGTTAGAAGCAAACCAAATTTGTAATATAAATCATGTTGTACTTATCTTTATTGTATCTTCTCTCTGATCTTTCTATTTAAATGAAAACAAAGATGAGAGAGGGGGATGACTAAGAGAATGGAGAATTGAGGATTTAGAATTAGAGATTTAGAATTAAGAATTCATGATAGGATAGGAGGAAGAAAGGATTGTTTCATGCTGTAGGTCTCAAAGCTTCAGTTGTTCTAATGATTTCACCATCTAATGATTAATACCTGATTTGGGAGTTGTTGTTCATTCTTTTCATCTGAAGTAACCTAGTAGCATCCGCTGGCGGCTAAGGGCCCATCCTCTGGTGGAGTACGCTACTGCTATATATTATCTTCTTTGGTTTATGCGTGGTTTGCTCATCAGCATGATTCAGTAATCTGATGTGTTTTGTTATTTTACATCATGATTTTGTTATATTCGATTCATGTTCAACTAAGTAGTATCGTTCTCAATGCTAGGAATGCCGTATTGATTCATCTTGAATTGTTAACGCATTACTATTCTTTCAATCATTGATATAACGTTGCTCATCATTACAAAATGTATTGTTGTTCAATTACAATGTATCCGTGTTGTAACATTTATTAATTGGTATTACTGAATTCGTCTTAGAGATTATATTTCCTTGCGATTGTTGGATCTATTGATGTTGTTGTTCCATTATAAAATACAATCATATTCTTTATAACTAAGACTGATAAGTGGATTACCAAGATCAGATTACCATTAAGGTGTGCCATGTGTATATATGGTTTTCAAGTGTTGTTCTATAATTCATCCTTAATCAGTGTTGTTCCATTTTGGGTGTGTTGTTCAATCCTTCCTTAAGAGTGAAGGATTGCCATTTGATTCATGTGGGTCACGATTAGTGCATTTGATCTTATAAGACTAAGGTGTTACTACTTGCTAGACTTAGTTGTTGTTACAGTTTCTTGTTTGTTGTTCCATTTCAGGTTTGTTGTTCCATTTCTTATCTGTCGTTTCATTTCTTGTCATTTGTTATTTTGGTGCGAAGAATGATCTCAGGCTATAGTGAGCATTGACATCTACTTCCTGGCTCCCAGATCCACGATCTGTTCTCTGATTTCCTTTAGTTCCATCAGTTTACAAACGAATGAGTTATTGCTATTGAACCCTTGACTGATGAATTGCTTAGTTTCCTGAATGTGTGATTTAGTCCTTAAAGAGTAGTTTGTTGTAGCCAAGCATCCATTTATCTTTGTATTTGAGCGTTGTAGTACATCTTTCATAACATTACTCTTGAGTAAATAGCTTCCTCAGACTGAGTACACTCTTGAAATAAAAAGTCGTCCCTGGGTTGACAATTACTATGAAGGTAATTAGGAGTTAAAAAAACACCTTTTTATCGCTCGACAGTAGTCCAAAAGACATGTAATATAAAAAGTCATATGTAATTCCAAAAGTTGTTTGGAATCTCAAAGGTTGTAGAATTCCGAAGGTCACAACAAGTTAGAATATCAAGAGTCATCAGGATGTGAAAGTTCATTCCTCAAGTTATAAATAGATACTCATTTCTCATGTAAAGCACTTTTAAACTTGGATTCTACCATAAGGCATTAGAGAGACAAAGTTAGTACTTTTGGGGAGAAAGTAGTGGCTCTAATGCTCCACTATTGGAGCTAGTGTTGTTCATTGAATTTATGTATCTTGGAACTTATACTTAATATTGAAGCCTTCTAGGCTAGCATGTTTTCACACATGGATTGTGAATGTTTCTAGGAATATTCTTCGAATATTTATGGTTCAGGTTTACTTCCATTAGTACTAGATTAATTGAACTATTTTGGTTACTTCAGTGCTCCTTGTTGGAAATGTGTTGTTATGCTATAATGATTGTGACATCCTTGTCAAATATTTTTCTTGCTTATAGACGAGTCTTACTTATTTGTGTGTGTCTCCATCAGGGTTGTACTATTACTTTTGTCTTCAAGGCTCACTTATTTTTCCCTCCACCATAGAAGAACCTTGATACATTGACAATTGAACATTCACAAGGCATACTAGCTTTGTCATTCAAAAGGACAATTGCAATTCTTTTTCGTATTGACAGCTAAAGCTAAGGTACATATTAAAGTAAAACAAAATTTGGGCCATATTCCATATGTGGCTCCTACACTAAACAATGTGAGGTCTAGTTCATACCTTATATCTGGGAGATCCCCTATATGTTGGTCATATCCAACAACATCAACATTCTAGTGCTAGAAGGAGGGCCGCCAAATTTTTATCGATGATAACTATCCACACCCAAATAATTCTTCTTCAAGACAAGGTAGCAATATTCTGAGCACCATTTTGACTCCTATTATTTGTAACAACCCTGGTGAAAATTCCATGTAAAAAAATATAAATACCACGAATGAATGGAACACGTATTCCAAGAAGAATGGTGGGTTGGACATCCTAGTGGGGGTGTTCATTTGGTTGTTTATAGCTAAATAAATTGGAAAACGCAATGGCTAAGGCTTTGGAAAGGAAAAAATGGCAATTTTGGCACAATTATTTATGAAAATAATGGAAATTAGGAGAAAAGGAGGTGAAAGGTCAAAAGTTACACGTGAGGAGGAAAATGAAAGAAAATAATGGAAAATGAAGAAAATAGATGTCTCATTCATAAAAACGCTTCTAAGGATCAATTGGGAACCTTTTTTCATTACAATTTTGGAGCACTTTAATTATTATCTCTCTCTCTCATACTCTTGGATACTTCAAGTTTTTCTTGGAACACTTTGGCATTGGACCAAGAAAGGAAAAGAAGGCAAGAGAAAGAAATGATCAAGTAGGGAAAGGCTAGATCAAGCATCTACAATAGGCCTCATTGCAGGTATTGACTTGCATGTGTATTTTTCTTGCTATATTTGGCATGCATGGCATTGAATGTGGTTATTTTCTATCATGGCTTGGGTTTTTCCATGTCTAACAGTGTTTTTCAGCATAGCCTTGCCATTTCTGGATAGTCATGGTGTGATGGGGTTCTCATGTTTGTTTGATCTATATTGTCGGAAGGATTCGAAGGTGAGTTGGGTGGATCTCCAAAAGATAGAGCACATGGCCTAGTGGTCCCCGAATAGGACTATGGATCACGGTAAAGCCACTAGACTAGTGACCCCTGAGCCAGATTATGGGTTACGATAAAGATAGGATTGTGTTGACTCGGTGGGCCTAGGAATTCTTACCAGTTAATGGCAGCATATACGGTAAATCCAAGAGGTGTTTTATTCTTCGTTGGGCCTAGTAATCCTGAATTTGTGTATGTTGTAAATCCGAGAGACTAGGTCTTGGTTTAGGGCATAGTGATTTAGGCTTTGATTGCAGTTAAACCTAAGAGACTAGGAGACAGGAAAATTTCTCAATAGTTGGAGAATTTTGATGGCATCCATGCATCTTTGGAATGGTGATTAGGTGGAGATCATGATAAATCTTATTATGATGTGTTCATTGTGTTGGCCTATTGATTTAGGATGGATTACAGTAAAGCCTAGTTTCTATTTATGAGGGTGAGGTGGTTTAGCCTCGATATGCCATGGTTGAGTTCTTTTGGTTTGAGTCCCACATTCATGCTTGAAATATGACATGAGGGTGAATTGTTGAAGAGATATTTGGCTCAACTATTCTATGGTCAGCTGGAACATGTTAGTCCCATCTCCAGTTGGTTGATTTCGTTGATTAATGAGAGATTAATTCCCTTGACTTCTATGTGCAAATGCACTAATGTATATATGGATTTTGATGGTTGTTATATTTATGGTGTTTTTGTTCCTATTAGGAGGGTTTTATAGAGTGCTCTCAGTGAATCCTGGTATTACTTTGAGGGTGGAAATATGAGCCTCTTGGTTCCCTTGTTGTAGATGTAGGCATCATATACTTCTATTTGTTGGTTGAGCAAATGTGCATATGTGTATGTGTGTTTATATGTGTATTATTATAATTACCGTAATGAGGTGTGTTATAAAGCTCCACTATGATGTATGTTGTCATGTTGTCATGATTTTTTTTCTCTTGAGCATATCTTTCCTTGTAAATACTACATCGAGATGTATTATGAAGCTCCATGAGTAGTATGTCTTATTTCAGTAGGTTGTTGAGGTATATGTCTGATTGAACACCGAGGATGGTATTTCCCCAAGGGGGAGGGTTCTATTACAGCCCAGGTGAAAAATCCATGTAAAAATATATAAATACCACAGATGAATGGGACATGTATTCCAAGTTGAATGGTGGGTGGGAAATCCTAGTGGGGGTGTTCATTTGGTTGTTTATGACTACAAAAATTGTCAAAGGAAATGGCCAAGGCTTTGGAAAGACAAAATCACATTTTTGGCACAATTATTTATGAAAATAATGGAAATTAGGAGAAAAAGGAGGTGAAAGGTGACAAGTTGCATGTGAGGAGGAAAATGAAGAAAACAAAGGTCTCATTTATAAAAAGTCTTATGAGGATCACTTTGTAACATTTTGTCAATTTAGTTTTGGAGCACGTTCATTATTCTCTTTCTCTCTCATACTCTTGGATACTTAGAGTTTTTCTTGGAACACTATGGAACTGGAGCATGAACGACAAAGAAGGTAAAAGGAATCAAAGATCAAGAAGCGAAAGGTAGGATCAACCAGCTACAATAGGCTTCATTGCAGGTATCAACTTTCATGTGTATTTTCCTTACTAGATTTGGCACGCATGGCATTTATGTGGTTCTTATCTATCATGGCATGGGTTTTTCCTGGTGATACAATGTTTTTTAGCATAGCCTTTCCATTTCCGGATAGGCATGGTGTGATGGGGTACTCATGTTTGGTTGAGTTGGATTGTTGTATGGATTTGAAACTGAGTGGAGTGGATCTCCAAATGATAGAGCACATGGCCTAGTGGTCCCTGAAATGGTCTGTAGATCACTGTAAAGCCACTGGCCTAGTGACCCCTGAGCGGGACTATGGATTGAGGTAAATCCAGGTTTATGTTTCCTCGGTGGGCCTAGGAATCCTTGTTGGTGAATGGAAAGATCTACGGTAATGCCAAGAGGCAATTTGCTCTCTCTTGGGCTTAGTAATCCCGAGTTTGGGATACGTAGTAAAGCCTCGAGAGTGGGTATTAGTTTAGTGTCTAGTGATCCAGGTTTGGATTAGGATAAATCTTGAGAGACTAGGAGGCAGGAAATTCCTCACGACGCAGGTGGCGAAATCTAGTGGCATCCATGCTTGTTTGGCCTAGTGATCAGGTGAACATCACAGTAAATCCTATTATGATGTGTTCATTGTGTTGGCCTAGTGATCTGGGATGGATTATGGTAAAGCCTCATTTTTATGGATGAGGGTGAGGTGGTTTAGCCTTGGTATGCCTTGGTTGATTTCTTTTGGTTTGAGTCCCACATTCATGCTTGGAATATGGCATGAGTGTGAATGGCTGAAGAGAGATTTGTTTCAACCATTATATGGTCGGGTGGAACATGGTAGTCCCATCTCTAGTTGGTTGGTTCCACCAGTTAATTATAAATTCATTCCCATTGATTTCTATGTGCAAATCTACTAATGCATATATAGATTTTGGTGGCTAATATGTTTATGGTATTTCTGTTCCTATTATGTTGGTTATATGTACGTTTTGTGACATCAACTTTGTATGGCTCTCAAAATGTTTCTACTTGTAAATGAATGGATAATGTATCTATGGTCTAATAGATGATAATGCAACAAATGACATGAGGGAACAATGGTTCATAGCATTTCTCAGATAATTATGAGATCCTTACACTTAATTTCATTGGTTACACCTATATGTTACATGTTGACAGCATGTTTGATGAAATGCATATCATAGCTAGTAGTGGTCTGGTTAAGTTCTTGTTGAGATTATTTCTTTCGCTCTAATTTTTCCCTGTACTTTTCTTGATTTCAATATTTTATTCCATTATGGGAAGTGACCTAGGCTCTATGCTTGCAAAAATAGCTTAAATCCTAGGGTCGCTGGCACAAAATTCAAAACTTTAATACATATTCATTGGCATGCAGACCTATGAAAGTGACTTTAGGTCTCTGGTCACTCCCTTTCCCATAACATGAGAGTGATTGTGGCCTCAAAGGTCTAGAACAGTAGTGGGACCCAGAGAAATGTTGTCTGAGTGGTTGAATTATCTCCTTAGGGGTTTGTTGATGATGTTAGATGATTGTGTGTGATCTTTCGTCGATTTCACTTCCTTAAGGCGATGAATGAGGTTGAATTTTATCATAGCAGCCTCTCGTCTCATGTTTACCCAAGTTGGCATGGTTACTTGGGTGGATGTGGGAGGAGGGTGTTATAGAGTGGTATCAGAGTGTGGTTGTGATCTCCTTGGGCTGTGTGTTCCTCTTTCTTTCATGTTCGTTGCATATGTGTTTCTTATGCTTGTAGTCCATGTGCTTGTTGCATTTGCATGGTGTTGACCATGGTTGTAGTGATGTCGCCATGCGAAGGTTGAAAGTTTTGTCATGGAGTATGTCTTCATTTGTGTATGGTTGATTATGCATTGTTATGCACTTCGGTGATCCCATATTATCAGGTGCAAGTGTCGTGGTTGTTGTTTTCATACACGAGGTCATGGTTTTTGTAGACTATATGCTCATGCATTGATGATTGGAACCTATCTAGAATGATGTGTATATGTTTCTTCAGTCATGTGTTATATGTCTGTATGTGGTTGTTATGCATGTATGGTCTTAGTTATAGCTTGAATAGTACGTCAAAAATTCCTTGTGAAGTCATTGTATGCAATTTAGGTCATCATGGTGATATTGGTATGTTATGATACTAAATTGTTGAATGAGGTAAAGCAAGAGATGTAGATCATCAAGGTGAAGTTGCAGCATTGGACCTCGAGGAAAAGGCATCTTGTCATACAGGTTTGTATGTTGGTAAAGCAAGTATATGAGTTAATGATTATTATGTGCATTAAGTTTATATACATTTGGTTTATGTACATGTATTTTGATGTTATGATTACATTCATTATATATGTTAGTTGATTAGTGTAGTTATATGCACATGTGTCAAATAGTCAAGAATGATAGTAAGCTATAGTTATATGCATTTCTATTATTTTTTTACATTAGATAACCTAGTGATTAGGTTATATGTTGTTGATGAAGTATCTTATACGTTAACTTGTTGTTATATGCTATTAACATGATGATTAGGGTTATTTCATTGAGACATTGATGTTGTAATTTGGATTGGTCATGAGTGATGGTTATGTTCATTGCATTGAAGATATTGATGTTATATGTATTTTGTTAACCTAGTTTAACCTATGAAGGTGTTTAAGGTTGTGATATTCAGGTATGAGATGACATATTTGTGATAAGGTGTTTTACTAATCTAGATTGATCATACATATGTGATTGTTAGGAATGAAAAACAAATGCTTATGAGATTCTGACGTGAACATGTTAGTTATTCACTGTTATGGATATCATGATTTATGTTTGAGTTGATATGTTGTGAAGTTGTATCATGTTAACCTAGTTTTATTGTGTTGACAAGATAGCCTCCTCTAATATACATTAAGGTATGAGTTTTCTTATGTCATATATTTGGTGCTCAGCTGTTTGATTATGACATCTAATTGGTGTTTGAGTGTTTCATGCCTCGTTGATTTATTTAACATGGTATGTTCGCAAGTTGGTTGAACGTTTAATGAATTTCATAATATGAGTATGTGTTTGAATTATATTTATTTAAGATGGTTTTACTAACACATATGTGTTGAGACAATTGATATGTACTTTAATGTAGTTGGTGATAGTTGTGGCATTATGTCTAATGACTATGAGTTGGGTATGGATTATGACATGATTGTTTCTAAAAGTTGATTTCAAATCGATAGATTTGATTGTCTTGATATTTGGAACATGTGATTGAAATGTGTGAGAATTTGTAGGAAACATGCTTTGTATTAGCATGACGAGGTAATAATTCATGTTTTTATATAACTAACAGTTGGGTGACGTGACAACATATAGTAAGACTCAGTTGCAGTAGGGTAAAGGTAAAAGAAATCAATTGAGTAAGAATTCCTTTGGCTATGTTTGGAAACCCTAATTCCGAACGATTGAGTTCTTTGCCTATAGGAAGTCTTCTTAACCTTGATTTTGTTTGACATTATGTGGATATGTGATAGATTCATGAAAATTTATTTGACAGGTGTATTAGCTAGTCCTTAGTTACATGTGAATCTGTCAAACGTTTGGAGTCCCTTGAGAGATGGCATGGATGTGCTCAGTTGCAAGAAATAAGCTTCGCACAACAAGATAAGGTAACTGATGTAGTGTTATGTTTATTTATACAATGACAGTTATGTGTCTATGGCATTTTGATGTAGGGAGTTGCATGCCAAGAGAGATTTCCATGAACCTTGAAGAAGACCCAAGTTGAGCTTTCCTTGGGAACCATGGGGATTGTGTCATGGTGTCTTTTGTTAGTCTGATGTTTTTAGTAATTTGCGATTGTTTCCCTTGATTTGTGATTTTGCATGTGTTTGGTGCATAGCTATGCCACTTTGTTGTGGTGTGGTGTTGTTATTGGTTTTCATGGTTCCGTTTCTTGTTTGTTTCTTGGCATTTCCTTTTTTGTTTTGAGTCTTGGGAGTTGGTTGGGAAAATAGGAAGTTAATGGAGCTCTGGGAGAGTTGTGTGGTACTCAACAAATGATGTAAGACATGGATGAAGCTTTGTACATGGGTAAGTGTAGTGGAAGGTAAGACTATGGCAATCAGTTGGACTGGTCGGGTGCATTGTGGTAAATGGACGGTGGTAGCACACACATGAGAAAGGTAACTAGAAAAGTTAAAGTAAATGGATGACAACCTAGATGCCTTAGGGCCACAAAGCATCCAAGGACTCAAGAAACCAAGTAAAGAAAAGGAAAACAAAACAAGCACATAAACCAAGCTAATGAAGCTTTCCAGTTGGGGAGAGCACAAGCATAACAAGCTAAGAGGTAGAAACTAAGAGGGCAAGACACAATAGTTATGATCTAGCAGAAACCCTAATCTTCACCTACAGGAATCGACGTGACTGCCTAACTGAAAACAAGTGCTAGAAGGAGGTCGGCAGAACTGTTTTAGAGAAACTCGCACTGATCGGCACGACTATAAGAAAAAAAAAAGGCACTGACGAAGGTTTCAAGGAAAAATAAAAAAAAACAAAGGCTACAACCAGACTTGCCACTGTAAATTTTAGACTCAAAGCAGTAAACAAGGCAAAGAAAAGAAAACTAAAGGGAAATGATGAAACTAGAAAAGTTCACACAAAACCATAAATGACAGTCAGGCAAACAAAAGGATTGGCTAGCAAGAAGTGTGGGAACCCAGATATGTTAGAGAAGACTAGCAACATAAAGGCATTGGTTGTAATCTCCTTCTGAACTTATATGAATACAACTATTGATTGATTTCCTACATTAAAGTGTTATCTTCCATTTGATGGCTTAATGTTCCTTGACCTGTTAAGTAGGTTGAATGCAATTTGTATGCTATCACGTTTGTTGTTGTTGTTTGTTTTCTTGTTTAAGGTATTGAAGAAAGGAAAAGAAAAGTATCTGGAGTAAGGAAGCGAGATCATCACCAAGTGGAATAGCGTTCTAAGAGGTAAGCCCTCTTATTTGATTATAGCTTAAGGAAGTTTTCCATATATTGTTTGTTTGTGGCTAGACTCAATCTCTCGGGCTAGAGGAATTGTCTGTGTCCACATTGAGAATTTATCTACACCACAAATTGGCAACTCCACTGGAGATTGAGAATAAGCATCGAGAATTTGTGGTGGAGGAAAATTCTCGATGCGGACATAGGCAATTCCTCTAGCCCAAGAGAGCAGTTCTAGCCACAAACAAACAATCTATGGAAAAATTGGTTAAGCTAGAATCAAATAAGAGGGCCTACCTCCTAGAATGCTATTCTACTTCGTGATGATCCTACTTCCTTACTCTAGCTACTTTTCGTTTCCTTCCTTCAAATACCTGAAACAATCAAACAAACAACAACAACAAATGTGATAGCATACAAGTTTCATTCAACCTATTTAACAAGTCAAGGAACATTAAGTCATCAAATGTAAGATAACACTTTAATGTAAGAAATCAATCAATAGTTGTATTCATATAAGTTCAGAAAGAGACTACAACTAATTCCTTGACATTGTTGGTGTCCTCTGATGTATCTGAGTTCCCACACTTCTACTAGCATCTCATGGATAGCCCTAACAATGGAAGTTTTAAGGCTTATTCCCTTTAGTTTCAAACCAAACCAAACACACTATTCTCCCTCAAACGTAAAATAGAGAGCTACAAGCTATAGATGTCTTGCTGATTATTCAAGCTCCAAAAATACTAAGACTGAAACTAGTTTAGCTTGTAAAAGGAGGGGTTTATATAGCTTGGATGGAGGGGATATGGTCCCTCTTATAATGGGAGGAGGCCTTATCTCTTGGTTCTGTTCCATCCTAATAGGGGAAAGGAGTCCAAATTGACTTCCTCAGCTCCATCTAGCCCAACCATTTACCAGACTTCCATTTTGAAGCTTCTAGACCTAGAAGCTTTGACTGAATATTTAAAAAACTTGCCAAAAGAGGATCGGTATGACTGAGAAAAGGCTCAGTAGCATCGTACGATGCTAGTCCTAGTTTTAATCTCTGCAAATATGCATGAGGAAATGGGTCATTGGCATCAGTCTTGATAACTGGGGTAAAAGGAAGATTCTTGGGAAATGATGCAAAAGGGAATTATTCTTCTCATGAAGAGGGATATAATGGGAGTTTCTTCATGATGGGGAAGCATGTAGGGTTCACTATAAAGGTCCTCCAGGATCGTGGAATGGGGAGTACAGGGACAGTGACAAAATGTTGTGTAACAACCATTGTACCTATGTTGTTGAGAGACTGATGAACGCATATGATACCTGGAGACAGAGAAACACTCATGGCATGCAAATGTTAGTTTAAAACCAAAAGAAACTTGAGGACTGACATGCAATACATTTGGTTGAATCTTTGGTAAAATTGTGCAGTTTTGTCTCAGAGAGGCCGGGAGACTAACAGATGAAACTACACAGAGCACAATCCAATATTCCAATGAGCTGACTATCTGCTGAAATTGCATAGAGAACAATGATGGGGAAGCACGTAGGGTTCACTGTAGAGTTCCTCCAGGATCATGAAATGGGCAGTACAGGGACAGTGACAAAATGTTGTGTAACAGCCATTGTACCTATGTTGTTTAGAGGTTGATGAATACCTATGATACCTACAGAGAGAGCAACACTCATGGCATGCAAATATTAGTTTAAAACCAAAAGAAACTTGAGGAATAACATGAAACACACCTGGTTCACTCTTTGGGAAAATTGTGCAGTTTTGACTCGGACAGGCTGGGAGACTGACAGATGAAGCTACACAGAGCATAGTCCAGGATTCTAATGAGTTGACTGTCTGCTGAAATTGCATAGAGTAGAATTCAACTTGGCCTGCTGGGACTAGAATTACGCAATGCACAGTCTCAATCAAAACGATTGCTGCTCGGGAGAAATGCATTGTGCAATCGTGTGGGACAACTGCGGCACTGTCTCCAAAAGCTGCGTAGATCACAACCTAGGTAGGTAGTGGGAGGCAAGCTTTGTGTAATTCTTGGGGGCAAGGCAGAGCCTTCCATCCCAAAAATGTGTTGTGTAAGCTAGGTAAGGAAAGGTTTGGGCCATCACAACTCAGACCTACCAATGGGAGACTAAAAATCACTAAGGACTGAATGCATGTGCAAAGAACATGCATGTGATTCAAGCAAGTGCATAAATCAATCATCAAAAAAACTAAGAAGCTCAAGAAGCAAGTCTCTAAAACAATTATTATGGGTGCAGAAACAATGTTATGCATGTGACACTAAGGAAAGGTAATGAAAAAATTGAAACAACACTTCTACAAGCTAAAATGCATTAAAAAGCTATGGGTCGTCCAGTAAAATGAAGGAAACAACACTCATACAAGAGGAAAACTAAAAAGCGACAAAAGAAGCGACAAAAGGCATGAAAAACAAAACTTACCCAAAAAAGTTACGTCGATTGTGCCCAAGGTTCCTAGATGTCTTAGGCATTCCAAAGATCCAATATTGAATATGAAGAATGAGCTCTAAGGCATTGATCAAATAGATTTGGTGAAACTAGGGTTTATGATGCACATGCCATAAAATCTAGGAAAAAGTGACACTTGGTGGAAATTTTCTGAAAATGGTTTTTCATGTTGCTCCTACTACAAAAAATAGATCCCTAAAATCTAGGGATGATTTTTCACTTTTTTCTTTTTCTTTTTTGGGAAAATCTGCCCGACATGCAAAGAATGATTGCATAGTTCTTGAGGGAACTAGACAACCTGTTGGCACATCTAATAGAGAGTCAGTGAGGAAGAGATTGTACATTGTTTCTGGACTAAGGGCCCTTGATTGACTGGCCAACTCTCCACAAATTTCCAAAGTAGTGATGTTGGGATGCACTGTGCATTTCTGGAGGGTAGTGTAGCTTGCTAATTCTACACGATTCTAGAAAACAGTGCATCTAGCCTAGCTATTTCACACATTTCTGGCAGGCAGTGCAGCCTGGTCTGTTTCTACGCAATTCTGGGAGGAAATAAAGATGGTTGAAACTAAGAAAATTTCCAGAGAAGTGTTCGGTGTCCTACTCTACGTAATTTCCAGGGCAAGGCTACATGGCCTATTCTACACAATTTCTAAGTGCAAGGAAGTTGCGGGGCTTCTCTGCACATTTTTGGAGAGGAAGACATGTTGCTCTCTAGATTAGTGCAGTTTTTCCTGACAACCAGTTGATGAGATGTGGACCAAGTGTTGGGTGTTCTTCTGGATGACCAACAGAACATATTAGTTGAACACAATCAGTGAAATGACAGATGAACTCAAATAAACACAAGTACTTGCTCAATGTAGGATAGTTGCATTTATTTCGAGTAGGGAGGCTCCAAAACGAAGTGAAGGCAAAATTTTGGAGGGTGGTTGTAGCCACTACAACAAGGACCTAAGGGACTATCTATGAAAATGAACCTCTGGATTTTTCTTTTTCGCCTCTTTTTGAAACTCTCTAAACATGAAAAGGTGTCAAGTTTTAGCTTCATTGGACTCCTTAAAAGATCAAACAATGATGGACTCATTGTTCATGACAGGACCAAACCACTCCTTCTCTAGGTTCATTAAATATTCTCAGAGGGATTCATATAAAGGATCAACTTACAAATCAAGCATATGTTAGCCTCCTCAAGCTTGTTAAAAAATAAAGAGGTACTGACAAGTATGGTTGGGAAATTGGGAAAATAGGGTACTCCATTTTGCTAATGGAAATGAATCACTCTTGAACACGAAACTCTTCCACTTCATCTCCATGGTTTTTGGGTTGGGAAATATGCTTGTCTTTTGGGTTATCACACCATTTCAAAGCCTCTACTTTTGTTTTTCGGTCAATGCTACCAACTCCATTCAGTATCTCTATTTTTCTCAAGAGAATTCATTCAGTTAATATCTGCTACAATACTCTTAATCCTTAACTCCATGCCTGTCTTTCCTAATCTAGTTCCGTATCAGCATCATTATGATCATTCAGTCTCAAATAGCCATAACTATTTCATGTCATTGATCGGGGATACATCAGGATCCTCCTCTGACGATTCACTTCTTGTTGACATCATCTCATTATCCAGGAAGTTGACGTATGAAACACCCCTTGACAACATATTTACATCATTGACCTTTGATCGAAATATTCTATGTGGTGTTCGACATCAAATCATTTATTCACACCATAAGGATTGTACTGGAGTACCTTGAGAGCCATTAACATCATCGATGGTTTCTCTCACGTCTGTTAACTACTGACACCAATGGCCGATAATTAGATGGTGTCTACCATGTTTTTGTATATCTCATTGGTTCACATGGTTAGACTTGTACATTGGTTAGTCATGTGAATGAGATAGAAGTCTAAGGATCTAGTTTCATCCATCTATGATGTGATTTCAGGAGTAATACCAGATCAAATCAATGATGGCTATGATCATACAGAAAATTATCCAGTCATGGGTTCACCATTAGTCATCAGTGGACGTGTATTTTGATCAGTGTACATGTAATGTTAGATTATGTGCTGAGTATGGGTATGTCTCCCTTAGAAAATATACCATTATGTAAATGTATTGTAACAAATAATGATCTCACCAGTTGTTCTTGATCCTGACTTGTCACAAGGTAAATCACTTCAACCATTAGCTATCATTCTTGACTTTTCAGTTTAAGGGAAATCTGTTATAGGCCATTTTGTACAATTTGCTCAATAGGTCTTCAAATGGATCAATCAACATCAGTTTACCTCCTTCTCATCATCCTTTCACAAATCCCTAAGCATGACTCATTCTTATCCCTGAGTTTCTGCTTGAAAAAACCTAGTTTCAATAATTTTAATGACTAATGCTCCTAGGCCTCCTATTCGATAATGTTGACAACTAGGTTTCTCCACTATGGATTTTGTTTATCACCTACAGGTTGATCCACTATGGACCTACATTGGTTATAGAAATTCAGGAAAAAGAGAGAGAATCTTGAAGCCTCTTCTTTCGAAATATTCCCAGATCTGTTGTAACCACTTAAGTGAAATAAAAGTCTTGAATCCTATCATATCCTAGCTTGGAGTTTTCATCCCTTATCCCTTAATCTAATCCTCCCACCAAGATTGGATCTCAAACCCTAATTGATAAAAGGATAATAATTCACTAACTACTTCCTTCACGTATATTTTTACTTCCATCCATAAGAAATGGGTTGTCTTTTGGAGAGTTACTCTATCTATATGCTATTCATGTGAGAGATATCTTCCCATGCATTAGGGTGATTAGAGGTGCACTTTGTGAGAAGGAAGGGACAAGTCAACTTGGAAGAGCTCTTTTATAGGATCAACACCTATTTTTGGTTGTAACTCACCCCATTTCTATTAATGAAAAGAGTTATTTATTTCTCTATTATGATGTTATGGTTTCATATATTTCAATACCATGTTAATATATTGAATAAAGTGATTATATGATGCCGCAATTTTTTCGTGGATTGTTGGCCTGTGTTATTTCAATGTGCAGGTTCTAATAATAACATTTAGAGCTAGGACTGGATCATTCAAGCCAATGAAGGACCGAAGCATACAAAATACTCTAGGTAGACTTCAGATCATTGTCTATATACTCTAAGGAAAACAATAGTTCCTTTTTCCTGCTATTTTCCTAGGTTAGTCCTCGAGGCCTAAGGAAGATACTTCTATCCGCAGTCATAGATTTCATATAAAAAAAGTGAGCTCATTAAGGCTAAGAGCACACGATCACACCCTGAAGCGTTGATGAGGAATCCTTCATTGTTCAAAAGTGTGTCATGCACCCTCCAAGAGCACTAGGCACACTCCTCAACCCACATTACCCTTCCTTACTATGAATTGCGCCCTTCAAAAGAGAATTTTTTCCTTGATCACACTCCAACTTGAAGAAGTGCACCCTCCTTAAGTGCATAGGTGTAGCATAAAGGCCTTAAGCTTCACCCTTCAACCTTTCATGATGTTCCATGCACTCCCTTGGACTCTTTGAGTACATGAGCACACTCCAAAGGCACAAATAACCAACCTCCAACCTTCAAGAGTGTGCCTTGCACCCTCTTGTGTCTCTTGAGTGCATGAGCGCACCTCAAAGACTTGAAGCCTTCCTCCTTTAGCCTTTAGGAGTGTGCCCTATATCATTCATCACTCCCTTAAATGCACAGAGAACTTGGTAAGCCCATAGCTTTCCCCTTTCATCCTTCAGACTTGCACCATGCACCCTATCTTGGCTCTCTTCTTCATTTAAGCCCATGAGTGCATGTCGAAGCCTTGAAGCCTCTCCTCTTCAACCCTTCATCCCTTTAAAGTGCACCCATGAACTGTAAATCTTATTTTTTTCCTCTTGAGCTCACTAGAAAGGCCTGAATAGAAAATATGCATGAATCATGGTAGAATAGGATATTTTCAAGCTCATATTTTCTCATCAAGAGTGATTGCGCATACACGTATTCCAAAAACAACATGGAAAGAACACATGAAAAATATCAGGTAAGGAGACCAAAAAAAGGAATATTAGAAGGAATAAAGAACACAGTTGACTCTTAACGATCAAAGAAGCCCCAAAGACTCCATTGAATCAAAGACCCTTTGGACGGTAAGGACATCAATGATCAAAGATTCTCAAATGATGAAGATGCAAACAACAACCATGTCACCATTGTTGAAAGTCCATGTCATCAGTCACTATTAGTCCCAATCATCAAATATAGTGACATTTCAAGTATCATCACATGATGATGTGGGAGTCATGATGTATTGTTGTAATCATTGTAAAGACAAATAAGTGGAAGTCCAAGAGTCATGTATTAACTAAAGGGTCACGGTAGTCCAAAATACATGTAATATAAAAGGTCATATGCAATTCAAAAAGTTATTTGGAATCTCAAAGGTTCTAGAATTCCAAGGGTCACAACAAGTTAGAATGTCAAGAGTCACGAGGATGTGAAAGTTCATTCCTCAAGTTATAAATAGATCCTCATTTCTCATGTAAAGCACTTTTAAACTTGGATTCTACCATAAGGCATTAGAGAGAAAAAGTTAGTACTTTTGGGGAGCAAGTAGTGGCTCTAATGCTCCACTATTGGAGCTAGTGTTGTTCATTGAATTTATGTATCTTGGAACTTATACTTAATATTGAAGCCTTCTAGGCTAGCATGTTTTCACACATGGATTGTGAATGTTTCTAGGAATATGCTTTGAATATTTATGGTTCAGGTTTACTTCCATTAGTAATAGATTAATTGAACTATTTTGGTTACTTCAATGTTTCTTGTTGGAAATGTTTTGTTATGCTATAATGATTGTGACATCCTTGTCAACTATTTCTCTTGATGTTAGACGAGTCTTACTTATTTGTTTGTTCTCCATTAGGGTTGTACTATTACTTTTGTCTTCAAGGCTCACTTATTTTTCCCTCTGTTATATACCTAGGGGGGATAATATGGGGTACCAAGGGAGGTGCCCAATGTAATAATGTAATAATGGGATGGGCCATAGTAATAAATAAGGTGGTTAACCCATATCATGTAAGGGACCACAAGTAGTTAGTATTAATGTAATGGGCCCATGGTATTAGTGGATGGTATGAGGGAACCATGGTAATGATCCATGGTATTGTATGTATGAGGCCTATATAGAGGCTAAAGACTCCACATGGGAGATTCTGAAGAAATAATGTCAAGGAATATTGTATGAACAAGCATATGGCTTGTGGAGTGTTCTCCTTCCTTAAGGAGTGAATGTATGGTGTTACCCTACCTTAAGGGTTTGATATCAATAAAGAATCATTTCATATTATTTCTGGGTTTATTTGAATTATCTTATATTTTCATATCAGATCTATAGTATTTCTGGGTTAGATCTATAACAAGTGGTATCAGAGCACTTTCTTGGGCAAAAAAGTGGAGATTTTTTTTTTTTTAATTTTTGCAGGATTTCAGGGGCGGCAAGTTTGCAAATCAGATCTATACATTTTGGTGCAAGATCTACAAAATCTAATTGCATATCTGGATTCTATGTGAAAAAATACCTTATTTCAAAAAACAAATCAGTCGAATCGGAGTCCGGATGAAGGAGATATTGCTGATCTAAAAATCAGTGGAGTTGCAGACAATTTTTTAGGGCAGCGAGTTTGCGGCGCAGATCTGGACGTCCTGGTGCAAGATCTGCAAAATTTAATTATAGATATGGATTCTTTGTGAAACAATACCCAATTTCAAAAGAAAATTCAGTTGAATCGGAGCCCGAATGAAGGAGATATCGCTGATTTAAAATCAGCTCTTTTTTTGCAGAAATTTCGGTGACGGCGGGAGAGTTGCAGCGCAAATCTGAAATTCTAGTGCTAGGATCAAGATTTCTATCACATGGGTAGATGTAGAATGATTGCTACATTTCTAAAAATAGGTCATAATAGGGATTCTGAGCAATATTGACTAAACTGTGACAATTTCAAATTTTCGCCAAGTAAGTGAATTTTTTCCAAACCTTCATGGCATCTAGCAAGGAATTTTTTACAGGGAATGATAATGGTCCTACTATTGAAGAATTCATACAAGAACTAAAGAGCATATTTGGGGTACATTGGAAGTCTATAGTACCAATTGGTTTGAAAGAAGAAGCTGCCATATGGTGGAACTCACTTGGCATCAAAGACTTGTCCAAATTTTCGAATGAAGAATTGGAAAAACTCATTATGGACAAATGGTCTCAGGCTAGAAAACAAGATAAAGGGAAACATGTGGAGTTATTTCCTATTGGTATATCCTTATTACAGGTTCATGGGTTGATTCAAAAGGAGAAGATCGTTGTGTCTATAAATCCTAGTTGCAAGCATAATTTTATCAATATTCATTTGGCAAAAAAATTGCAAGTTCCAGCCAAACACATTGAAAACACACAAGTGGATGAGGAGGATGTTCAGATTTATAAGGATTTGAAGCTTTCTATGGATTATGTGTTGCATGGTGATTTTTATGCTTCAGATATGGATAACATGGATGTTGTATTGGGATACCCTTGGATGGAACCAATGGGTACTATAAATATTAATGTGCAGAAGAAATTCCTGAAGCTCTGGCATAAAAAGAAGAAAATTACATTACAGGATATTTCCATTAATAAGCAGGTAGAGTCCAAGGAGGTTGAAGCAGAAGATGTTACAGGGACTGACATATCAGATTATGAGCAGTTGATGGTCGACCATCAAACACAAAATAGAGGTTGAAGCCGAAAAGGTAACAGGTGCTGACACATCTGATGAGGGTTCAGTGGTTGAAGTCATATTGGAAAAGAAGACACCACAACAGGCACCACAGCAGG